>JANAVB010024509.1:0-122503 GCA_029216955.1 Iris pallida
TCCCAGGAGAATGGACTGGATATTACCCCTCTTCAACAAGCAAGAACAGGAACTATTTGTGTAAAGAAAGGACCGAATAACAGGAATATGTTCTACAGCTCTTCTGAGCATCATAGCTCAGTGCTTAGAGGTTTGAAGCCTGACTGTATTCCTCCAGATAACTCCTCTTTATTGCTGCCGGTGAGGACGCCAATTTTTGCTAATAAATTTGCAAAGGCTGAGGGCAGATACCCGGATCAGGACATCCGGCTGACAGGTCTGGTGAACCCAGATCACAAGAGATGGAGTTGCATAGCTAACTGGATATTGGTCCAGTTTGAAGAAAAGCTCAAGGAGATTGAGCTATATCAGCCATTATTTGCTACTGTATATGGCTTTCAACCCAACCCTTATCTGTTCCTTGCTTTGGCAGAGAGGTATAATTTCAGGACAGGGACCTTCATGACACCCTGCGGTGAAATCGACTTGCTCTTCATGAGATGAGAATATCTCGCACTTGCCAATGGAAGAATTCCCTTATGAGGAATTTTTCCAACAAATGACAAAATAGACCGACTTCGCCGAGAAAATGCCGATGATGGATGTCTTTGAAGAACTGCTGTGTTATTACAACATCTGCTCTTTATATTACAAGAGTGGTTCTTCTGGTACCTGCTATTCATCGAAGTGGTTGTCTTATCTCTTCTTTACCACGTCATAGAGAAGAAGACAAAGGATCAGGATAAGTGTAATCCTAGCTTCTTCAAACCACTGAGCAACAGAGGTGCTCGGTTTGATAGAAGAGAATAAAGATGGACATTAAAGTTGATGATGAATTACAATATCCTCCTTTCAAAAAAGGAGATGTCATTAAAAGTTTTATAAGACTGGGTTATAGATCCATGTCCAAGAAAGCCTAGTTGGCGGGTTTCCTCACATATTGGCTTCGGCGATTCGTCGTCTCCGGAGCAAGTGCTGTCGACCGCTTCCATCGCGGCGTACTCTTCGCTGCTGTCCGGCTAGTCTTTGGCTACCGGATGGATTTACTATCGGTGATGACTTGTAGAATAAATGTCGGTCTTCGTCTTTTTGTTGACTATATGCTCAAATGGAAGGGTGAGAAGGGGAACTTCCCTCGACTAGAGCTGCCTTATACTTATTTATTTGGATGGTTACTTCTGCATCATCCGTCATTGATGAACCCTAATATGGGGGCAGTTGGTGGTAGCTATCTGCGAAGATTCTCCCCGGAAAATGGACATATAACAGTCTGAAAGATTGCAGACGGGCCTTAAATCTTGGAAAAGGGTGGAATTTCTACTGCGTCGCTCCCCCCGCTGGTTATGAATTCATGGCAACAAATCTGGTTGATAGGGAGGCAGCCTCTAGGTCGCACAGTATTGAGTGGCTGAAGACTATCCGGCCGTCTCATTTGGTTTACAGATTTGAAGAAGAGTGTTATCTGGAACCATACCTTCCGAGCCATTTTGCACGATAATTTGGGTACAACCAGTTCCATGTGGGTAACGCCATAACGTGCCTACGAGGACAAGGTAATTTGATTGATGGCGCCAGGGCTTGGGCTTACTATAACGCTCGAGACACAAGAACAGTGTTTTCGATGCCAATAAAAAGCGATCACGGCCCCAGGATGTTATACACCTATTCGCTCTTTTATACAGCAGCGAATACATTTGCTGAAAACTTCAGCATTATTGATAGCATTGCAACAGCGATACGTCTGAAGAAAGGAGCCACTGTCACATCAGCTCCAGTAAATGATGAAGAGCATGAACCGGTGGACGACCTATTGGAAGCCTCCAGGGAAGCAAACTTTCCTGAGGAAGTCAATCAACCACTGAGAATTTCTCTAAAAGTTGTTAAGTCTCCGGCCAGGGAGAGGAAAATAAGGATCGACGAACCTTCTTCCCCAGCTGCAAAGAGGAAACTTATACTGGATCAATCAGAGAAAGTTACTACTAGATCACAATCTCGGCAACTGGCTGAGTCGACTCAACGAGAAGAAGCCACCACACCGACTTCTCTTCCAAAGCCGGTCGATGTAGTAGATATGGAGAGTCCAGAGAGACCTCTTCATAGAAAGAAACTGGCCTTTAGAAAAGAAAGAAGGTGATCCTGTCCTCGGTGGTGGTGAATGCTGGAGTTGGAATTACTATGTCATCTCCTACTCCTTTCTCTGAGCCTAGGCATAAAACTCCTAGTCCAGAACAGAGGGACGAGACTGATCAGAGAGAGGAGGCTGCAGAGCCTAGAGAAGATATTGTAGAGAAGGAGCATGAAGCTTTACGATCTCCTTCACCGGCGGTAGAAACTACTCAACTTCCTGTTACACCAGGAACAATCCGCGAAGAGGAGGATCGATTAATGATTGATGCATTAAATGGTTGCGACTTCGGTCTGCACGATGATGTTGATCATGCCGCTGCAACTGTCAGCGAGGGAAGCTCCTGAGGATAACGAAAGTGAGGAGAGTACATCATCAGAGGCTGTTGATGATACACAAAACCCTGAAGAGGACATTGAGGTCCATAAATCTTCCAAAGCTGCTGATGACACCCTGGAACCTGAAAAGGATGTTGAGGTGCAGGTATCTCCAGAAAAGATTGCGGATAAGGAAGTGGCCCTGGAGGAAACTCCTACTGCCGATCCCAAAGGTATAGAAATTAGCAATCTTCTTTTAATAGATTAATAGCTGACATATTTATTCTTATCCATACAGAACTCAGATCTTCCCCAGCTCCTCCAGTGTACACGGATATAGTGCTTGTAACGACGATAGCTAGCAGCAGTCGTCATTTGTCATGTGGCTCCGAGGCAGGCAGTAGCCAGACAGTAATGTCTGAGGCTACTTCTTCTAGGTTGGAATCTGTTCCAGATGACAGGCCTGATACTGGACCAAGCCATGGTAAGATTGCTTTCACTTTTGATCCTCTTTGACAGTAGCAAATGACAGGCAAAATGACAATATTTAATTTTGCAGAGGAACAACCGGGAGGAGCAACCAGCTCTACTTTAGCTCCCTTATTTAAAGAGCCGTCCGTCCAAGTGCAAGAGACTGAACGTCCTGCTGCTTCATCGTCAACAGGAGTAGCTGCTACTCCTGGTGCTCTGGTACCAATCAATTTGTTATTAACTCATTTACCAAGTTCTTCTTTGATTCATTGGGACCTTTAATAGATAGGGTGATGGAGAATGAAGAGGCTGATTTCTCCACAGTTAGAGGTCCAACCTCTTACATGGTTAATGACATCCGCAACCAAGGTGACGAGGCTCAGGCTACTTTTCTTGATCATATATTAGATAAGCTGGAGACCTCAGTAAAGAGCTACAAAGAGCTAAATAAGGGAGTGGTAGAGCCTTTGGTGTAAGCCGAATTTGAACGGATGTCTCAAGAGGCTGCGGTTGAGAAAGTTAACTTCCAAATTCTCTTGGATACTTTTACTGCCAAGTTCGCTGAGTACAACTCCAAAGTGGAAACAGTGGCATCTGTTGCTGAAAGGAAAGAAAGAAGAGTTGCTGAATTGAAAGCAAAAATTACCCATCTTCAGAAAGAGGTGGAAGATGAGGCCACCCAACATCAAACTGCAATTCAACAACTTGGTGTTCTAACTCAAGAAAGAGATGAATATGCTGCAGCTCATCAACCTGAAATCACTCGCAGACTAGTAACCCTGTCAACCTTCAATGATAAATCTTGGATAGAAGAAGCTAGGAAGCGAGTGATAGAATCTCGTGAAGAGCGTCTGTCACTACCACTTTTCTAGCTTGAGGGTATTTTGGTCATTTTCAAAATTTTAGAATTTAATTTGAATTATTATTATTATTATTTATAATTAATGTGAATTTTTAGTGATTTTAGAATAATTGATTTTGGTGTTTAGTGACTTTGACTTATGTTGACCTTGTAGACTAACCTAGTGGCTAACCTAGGTCATGATTAAGTGTTTAGGTTTTGAAAACCTAGGTTGACTTAAGTTAGTAAGGTTTGACACATTGGAATTAATTTGGGGAAAATAGGAGCTAGTTTGATTAAGGAATGGCTTGTGAAGTCACAAGTCATTTTATGACTAATAGGCTTAATGACCCATAGGCCCACACCCTTTGAACCAAACCCTAACCCTAAAAATATGGCCAGCCATAGTGTGCCCCTCCCCCTATTTATATCCTCTTGAAATTAGGGTTACCTCTTTAGGAAACATTGCCATTTGGAAGAGGTGAGTCCCCATCTTTGTAAATTCTTAGAAAACCTATTTCTTCTCCAAATTCCTTCAAACAAATTGCAATAGGACCTAAATCCATTGTTCCTGCTGTTGGTATTGAGTTTTTACAGGGAGGAAACAATTTGGAGAACTTTTGGTGGATTGAGGAATCATTTTCATTGGGGTTTTTTGAGAGCTTGTTCATCAATAGGTATAATCTTGTATACTCTATGTAAATTTTGTTAAAATTCATTTTAGGAATGCCCTAGCCCTAACCTAACAGTAGGATAGGCTAACCCTAGGTTTTGGACCCATTACGTGTCCGTATCGGACACGTATCAGTAGTTAGTTATGGTGTTCGACGAAATATCTCAAAGGACACTTCGTTCGAGTTTTTGAAATCTAAATGAATAGGAAATTAGTCGTTGGTGTCGCTTAGGGATTTCCAGTGTCGTGTGGTGATTTTCGTGTCGTGTCGGGTCACGGGGGACACGGGAACACGCGGGTGCGGGTGCGTGCGTGCGGCACTGTAGCTCCCCTGCTACTCGGGGGCTATTCCGTGCGGAACATGCCGCCTCGACACGAAAAATTTTACATAGTAGTTGGGGCACTGCTTGACACGAGGCTCGCAAAGTTTCACGAGTCCTCGTGTCGTATCGGACACATTATGGGCTGTGCACGTGTAGTGCACGGTGTATATCAGTGTGCAGTGTGGTGTTCTGTGATTAAATTGTTTTAAATAGTTTTAAATTGTGTTTTTATCTATTAAATAGATCCTAGGTATGATATATAAACTCTGTTATTTTAAGTTGCATATTAGAAATGATTTGATATAGAGAATTGGATTCGAATGGGGGGGGATTTACTGTTTTTACTGATACTGCACTAAAATTGAGATTTCCAGTTTTCCCAAGGACCCTTTAATTCCCTATTTGTTATGTTTTTCAATTGATTTTGAACCCCACATATCATAATACATGTTAGCTAAGTTTTTGCATTCGAATATAGGCTTTTGGTTGTGAGATTGGGATTTTGAACATGGGATTGGGTTCTTTTCGAATTAGCTATGCTTAAACCTGAGAATAGTTTTAAACCATCTTTATTGATTTGTAAAACCTGAGTTTAGTTCTTCTTTATACTGTAAATGAGAGTTGGTTGAATGTTTAAATATGTTTGAACTGTAGCTAACTGTTTAGTTAAACCTGAGATGGTTCTTGAACTGAGAAATCGATTTCCAGTTCTTCCCATTACTGATTTGAACTGGGTCCTTTATCCTGATACTTAATCCATTTTCTTTAACTGTAAGAACCTGTGTTGAATGTTGGTTAATTCTTATGAACTGTCATTTAGCTGAGTTAGTGAATGATTCACTCTTCCGAAACCTGGGTTTGGGATTGGGTTTCCAGTTATTTGGAAACCTGGAATTGAATACCTGAGTTATTTTTCCCTTCCTTCGAATTTCAAAACTTGAGATTTTCATTAGGGACTTGTTAATTAGCTTTTGTATGTAATTTATGAGTTTATTGAACTGTTAAACAATGTGATAACTGAGAATGGGTGGGGGTATTGATTTGATTGTAAACTAATTTCCTTTCCAATTATTTCAGTGTTGTTTTTTTTCAAACCTGGGAATGAGTGTATGCATCCCTGTTTTCCTAATTTTTCAGTGTACCCTTCAACTGATTTTTCCAGGATTTCCCTGTGTATTATTGAACTGTTTTGCCTTCCTTTAAGTTTTTGTATGGGGTTCCTGTTTCAGGAATGGCCCTGTTAACTAGAAATTGTTCCAGTTTCCCCCCTATGAACTGAATTCCTGAATTATGTATACACTGTTTCTAAATTTCTGATCACACACACACACCCACAGTTGCCTCATTGTTTTCCCTGTTCATTTAAGTATTTATGTACACTGTCATGTACACACATGTCTCACCCTCACCATCCTCATGACTTAACCCTCTTTCACTCATTACACACACTTTCATTCATGACTAACACACATGTACACCACTCACTGAACACAGGTTTATCACTAATCCCTCACACACTCTTGTGATGTCTCACACACACATGCCTAAGTCTATGACACACCCACACACCTAATACTCATGTGCTTTTCTTCCTTCACTCCTTCCTATGTATATATAGATATATGCCTTGTGATATATAAGTATCTAAGTTTCTTTTATAGTGTTGTACTATACATATTAGTTATATATAGGAATATGTGAAATGTATATATATATGGGATATTATGTGATATGATATATTATGAACATAGGGCATGGGTGTAACGGTATAGTGACTATAGGATGGGTGTTTTCTTAGTAGACTATTGGACATAGACATGTCTTGTGGTTATGTGTTATAGGCATGTTTAGGCATGGTATGCCTAGTGGAACCTAGAGTAGACTTATTAGAACTTAGAATAACTTGCTAGACCTAGATTAGACTTGGTTGACCTAGTTTGACTTCTAGGGCTGACCAGAGTTGACTAAGAGTTGACTTTGGTCTAGATTGACCTAGTTTCATGTAGAATGCATTAATTTGCATCGTATTATCATTGTAGACTCATAGTGACTTGTACTGTTCTATAGGAGACAGACACCACTCCTCGGACAGTCTATATTCTCTCAGATTCACCGGTTACAGGCGAGTACATTCTCTGATCATTTCATATCCTGCATTAGGAGTATATTTCCTGCTTTAGATTACTTTACATGATGCTGACACGTTGGAAACACGGATTAGTACTATATGGATCTTGTTGGGCGATGTTATCCCCTTAGCGGGTACATCGGGTATTTCGTGTTCGTGTACTTTATCGTGAACATCGTGTACTCCTTGTATTTGTGACATTCGTGTACGAAACGTGTGAAATCGTATATAATCATGTATTCACATGACCTTCGTGTACAATAACATAACTTAGCCAGATCCTTGTGTATTGATTGGGGCGGGGGAGTAGAAGTGGTTATGTATCCAATCTAGTAGATTACTCGTGTACAACCTCTGTAGATTACTCGTGTATAACATCGTACCGTTTATATAACCATCTTGTGCTCTGAATCACTAGACACTATCAGTTCTCTATTATACTGTAGCTATTTATTTACAGTCTTTCCTGTTTACCATATTATTCTTCAGTCTCTTGTATCTTACTCTCTAGCATGATTATATATCCTGACCTGGTATGATTTGTTGAGATGTACTGTGCTTGCTCCTGTCCTGACTGGACCTGTTAAAATATTACAGAGGACAAGGCTGAGGCGTTCTGCCCTACTTACTACGGTGCTACACTAGACGAGTGCCTGGACTTGGACTAGCAGCAGGATCCACTAGCAGTAGATGACACTCCCTTAGACTAGGACTGTCTTGACTTTACTTGGATTACTGTCTTAGATTTTGAGATACTCTGAGGCATGTATTTATTATAGACACTTAGAATTCTGGTTGTATCTCTGTGATGTTTCTTTCCTGGATATTATCATCTTTTATCTTTCATTATCATTCCATCTTACATGTTCTATCTTAGCTGTGGTTGAGTTATATTTCTATTATGTCACCCCCATTCGGGGAGTATAACTGTTATTACCTTCAATTGTTAGATGTTGTGACCTAGGAAAGCGTTCTACCGCCGACACTGCGGCGTCGGCTGGACGTACCCACGTCTCGTGCCCTTACTCTAGGGTGCGGATCGTGACACGTTTTTAGTGGTGGCCCATGCAGGTCAAGGATATGAGTGTAGTGGTATTCGAACTAGAATATCGCTGCAGCCTGCAGTAGGAATTAGCATATTTTTTTTGAAGGTACTCAATCACACTAGGAAAATTCCTTATCAGATTTCGTATATCTATTTTGCTACTTATTGTCTTCCTTAGAAATTTAAATTGTCCTTCTTTGATTATTTCGACTCATTCTCAGTAATTGTTTCTTGTTTGATCTGTGTCTCGAGGATGGTTGAGATGCGATCGCATCGCCCCGTGACGGGAGAGGCTGGAGAGGCGTCTGCCACCTCTCGTGTCCAGCAGCCAGCTCCCGGTGCCACAGGGCCAGTGCAGCCCTCAGGAGTGGAAGTTTTTGCCACTTTTGGAGGAGCACCTCCAGCAGTCAGGAGGCCAGTTGTGATTCCTGAGATCCTTCCCACGCAGCAGCCTCCGCTTGCGGGGATGGTAGATGCTGCATATCTCTTCTCCTTCGTGGAGAGGATTCTTGAGTCCCACCAGCAGCAGCAGACGAGGCAGACTGCAGTTTTCATGCAGGGGATCGATGAGGCGCACCAGCCGGTACGCACCACTGTCGAGACGATCATAGTTCAGGAGGCCCAGCAGCAGCCCCGTCGGAGAGAGAAGGACATACAGGACTTCAGAAGATGCACCCACGGGAGTTCTTAGGCACAGAGGACATCCATGTTGCAGACGACTGGGTTGAGCACATCGAGAAGATCTTTCGACTAGCAGAGATACCAGCTCGACTACAAATCGAGACAGCGGGCAGCCAGATGCAGGATTTGGCCCGTGCATAGTATCAGGCAGATCTCAGAGTAGGAGTTGAGGGCCAGACTTGGGCCCAGTTCAAGGAGCTGTTCAAGGAACAGTTCTTTCCTGATGTTGCCTTGGAAGGTATCGAGGCACAGTTCGAGGCTCTGGCTCAGGGGAACCAGACGGTGGCTGAGTATGCCGGAGAGTTCTGCAGATTGGCCCGATTCATAGATGATTTGACTGAGAAGACGAAGGCGAGAAAGTTTTGTCGAGGTCTGATTAGAGAGATTCGGTCGCTGACTAAGAGCGACCGGAATGCCACTTTTGCTGAGATATTTTCTGGGGCCATGGCGGCGGAGGACGACCTAGGGCTGAAGCTGAAGAGGGGTCGTGACTTCCAGGGTGGCAATAGCAGTCAGGGGCAGGCCAAGAGGCCTCACTTCCAGCAGCAGCAGCAGCAGCAGAGGCCAGCTCAGCAGCAAAATCAGCATCAGGGCCGTGCACCTTTTCAGCAGGTGCAGCACCAGCAGCAGAGAGGGCAGCAGGCACCCAGGCAGCAGGCTGTTAGTTGTACTTTCTGCAAGAAGCCTGGGCACAAGTGGGACGAGTGCAGGAAGAGACTCGGCAGATGCTTGATGTATGGATCAGCAGATCATCAGATGCGAGAGTGTCCAGTTGCGTCGATGCATTCGGTACCAGGAGGAGCTGGGGCAGCCAAGGCTCTAGCAGGCCAGCAGAGGGGACCAGCCCTGCAGACCCAGCAGCAGAGGTTCCAGCAGCACCAACAGCAGACACGAGGTGGACAGCAGGGACGAGCTTTCGCCATGGCAGCTGAGGATGTCGAGGCCACCAGAGAGCTGATAGCAGGTTCGGTTCTACTCGACTCCCTTCCAGCATTTGTACTCTTTGATTCCGGGGCTTCCTACAGCTTTATGTCAGTATCGCATGCTATTAGACACAGTTTGGTTTCTGAATCATTGTCTAGGACCTGCAAGATCACGACCGAGGGTGGGGTCATCCTCGTGAGTGATGTTTGCAGAGGGCGGAGTGTCATTTTGGGAGGCCGAGAGTTGGGGGTGAGTCTACTAGTCATGCCATTACCGAAATACGATATTGTATTAGGTATGGACTGGCTGAGTAGACACCACGCCCGTATTGATTGTCGTAGGGGTAGAGTTTTGTTCGGGGCGCTTTGAGTACACCCGACGGCAGGCAGAGCAGGATGGCGGAGTCTTCTGTGGAGCATCAGTCGAGAAGCAGGTGGCTCCGTATCCCTTGATCGCAGAGTTTATGGACGTGTTTTCAGAGGCGTTGCCAGGGCTTCCACCGGACAGAGATGTAGAGTTCTCGATAGACTTGGTTCCCGACATAGAACCGATCTTCCAGCATGTCTATCGAGTGAACAACAGCGAGTTGGTGGAGCTGAAGAAGCAGGTGGATGAGCTGCAGGATAAGGGCTTCATTCGCTCGAGTTCTCCACCTTGGGGTGCACCGGTACTTTTCGTACCCAAGAAGGATGGGTCGGTACGGATGTGTATCGACTACAGGGCACTTAACAACCTGACAATCAAGAACAGATACCCACTGCCGCGGATCGATGATCTGTTTGATCAGTTTAGCGGAGCTCGGGTGTTTTCCAAGATTGATTTGAGGTCGGGTTAGCACCAGGTGAAGGTGAAGAGGGAGGATATCCCCAAGACCGCTTTCAGGACGCAGTACGGGCAGTTTAAGTTTTTGGTTATGCCGTTTGGGCTAACCAATGCACCAGCAGTGTTTATGAATCTAATGAACAAGGTGTTCCACTAGTACTTGGACAAGTTTGTGGTGGTGTTTATTGATGATATCTTGATATATTCCAAGATTGAGGAGGAGCACGAGGAGCATCTGCGGATAGTGCTAGAGACTCTCAGAAGGGAGCAGCTTTATGGGAAACTCTCCAAGTGTGAATTTTTCTTGGACCAGGTGGACTTCTTGGGGCATGTGGTAACTGGAGATGGTATCTCAGTTGACCCCAAGAAGATTGTAACAGTTGAGGCTTGGACAGCACCGACTTCAGTAGCAGAGATCAGGAGTTTCTTGGGGCTGGCAGGATACTATAGGAGATTTATGCAGGATTTCTTCCGGGTTGTAGAGCCGTTTACACAGTTGACCCGGAAGGATACTGAGTATGTTTGGTCAGAGGAGTGTCAGGCAGCTTTTGATGAGTTGAAGAAGCGGCTTACGACAGCTCCGATTCTGACATTGCCTTCAGGATCAGGTGGATTCACTATTTATAGTGATGCTTCAGGGAAGGGGCTGGGTTGTGTCTTACAGCAGCATGGGAAGGTGATTGCCTATGCTTCTAGGCAATTACGTCCCCATGAGAAGAACTACCCTACCCATGACCTGGAGCTGGCGGCGGTGATTTTTTGCTTTGAAGTTATGGAAGCACTATCTGTATGGCGAGAGGGTAGAGATTTTCACAGATCACAAGAGCTTGAAGTATGTGTTTACACAGAAGGAGCTCAACATGAGGCAGTGCAGGTGGCTTGAGTTGATGAAGGACTTTGACATTGTACTTCAGTATCACCCGGAGAAGGCTAACGTGGTTGCCGATGCCTTAAGTAGGTATCCGACAGCCATATGTTTGACTATGGATCAGCATATGCTTGCAGACTTGGAGAGCCTTGGGATAGAGATAATTGTGCCCGGGGTGCAGATGCAGTTATGGGGCCTTCAGATACAGTCGAACTTGATGGAAAGGATCAAGACGGCACAGTTCGATGATGTGGCTCTGCGGTGTATCCGAGAGCAGATCAGTGCAGGAGTGGAGGATGTTGAGTTCTCACTTGCAGAGGATGGTGCCCTGCGGCACGATTCCCGGTTATGTGTGCCTAGCGGGGAGCTCAGAGAGAAGGTTATACAGGAGGATCACAGATCGTAGTACCCTATACATCCTGGTGCCAATATGATGTAGAGGGATCTGCGAGAGCATGTCTGGTGGTACGGGATGAAGAGGGAGGTATCCCACTTCGTAGCTAGATGCTTGATCTGTCAGCAGGTCAAGGCAGAGAGGCAGAGGCCCGGAGGATTGTTGCAGCCGTTGCCCATTCCAGAGTGGAAGTGGAAACATATTACCATGGATTTTGTATCGGGGTTGTCGCGTACACCAGACGGGAAAGACGCGATTTGGGTCATCGTTGACAGGTTGACCAAATCGGCCCACTTCTTGCCATTCAAGGTGGGTACGTCTACAGAAAGGCTCGCGGAGTTGTATATGAGGCAGATAGTCAGGATTCACGGAGTTCCCGTCAAAAAGTCTCATATCGGGATAGCCGCTTTACTTTCTATTTCTGGAGGAGTCTGCAGACTAGTTTGGGCACTCAGCTCAAGTTTAGTACTGCATACCACCCCCAGATGGACGGACTGTCAGAGAGGACTATTCAGACCCTTGAGGATATGCTGCGGGCGTGCGTCCTGGATTTTGGAGGTTCCTGGGAGGATAATCTGTATTTGGTGGAGTTTGCTTACAACAACAGTTTTCAGGCCAATATTGAGATGTCACCGTTTGAGGCTCTGTACGGGCGTAGGTATCGTACACCCTTATCTTGGGATGATATTGTAGAGCGAGCTTTACTGGGACCAGAGATGGTTGTTGACGCAGCCGAGAAGGTGAAGCTCATCAGGGACAGGCTTCGCGTGGCGCAGGACAGACATCGGCACTGGGCCGATAGCCACCGGAGGCCGCTGGAGTTTAAGGTACAGATTTAGAGATAGGATTAGAAGTAGGTTGTATTTTGTTTTGTTTGATTGATCATCTTTAATTTTTAGTAACTTGAGACCTTGCTTGTGATTAGGTTGGAGACATGGTTTTTCTGCGGATATCTCCGACTCGTGGTATGATACGTTTTGGTGGAGATGGGAAGCTTAGACCGCGCTTCATCGGCCCTTTCGTTATCAGCGGGAGAGTCGGTGACGTGGCATACAGGCTAGACTTGCCACCTGCACTAGTGGGCGTCCACAACATATTCCACATATCACAGTTATGACGGTACGTGGCTGACCCTAGCCATGTGCTCGATCACTCGGAGATAGAGGTTGGACCTTCTCCCAGTTATCCAGAGTAGCCTGTGGAGATTCTGGATCACCGAGAGAAGGTATCGAGGAACCAGGTGATACCCTTGGTACGCGTCGCATGGAGGCATCATTCACCAGGAGAGTCTACCTGGGAGCGGGAGGATGAGATGCGCGAGCGGTACCCCTATCTTTTTGGACCTTGAGGTATACTTTTCTATCCTTCTTAGCAATTAGTTTCGCCTTTAATTTTCGAGGACGAAATTATTTTAAGGGGGGTAGATTTGTCACTACCACTTTTCTAGCTTGAGGGTATTTTGGTTATTTTCAAAATTTTAGAATTTAATTTGAATTATTATTATTATTTATAATTAATGTGAATTTTTAGTGATTTTAGAATAATTGATTTTGGTGTTTAGTGACTTTGACTTATGTTGACCTTGTAGACTAACCTAGTGGCTAATCTAGGTCATGATTAAGTGTTTAGGATTTGAAAACCTAGGTTGACTTAAGTTAGTAAGGTTTGACTCATTGGAATTAATTTGGGGAAAATAGGAGCTAGTTTGATTAAGGAATGGCTTGTGAAGTCACAAGTCATTTTATGACTAATAGGCTTAATGACCCATAGGCCCACACCCTTTGAACCAAACCCTAACCCTAAAAATATGGCCAGCCATAGTGTGCCCCTCCCCCTATTTATATCCTCTTGAAATTAGGGTTACCTCTTTAGGAAACATTGCCATTTGGAAGAGGTGAGTCCCCATCTTTGTAAATTCTTAGAAAACCCATTTCTTCTCCAAATTCCTTCAAACAAATTGCAATAGGACCTAAATCTATTGTTCTTGCTGTTGGTATTGAGTTTTTACAGGAAGGAAACAATTTGGAGAACTTTTGGTGGATTGAGGAATCATTTTCATTGGGGTTTTTTGAGAGCTTGTTCATCAATAGGTATAATCTTGTATACTCCATGTAAATTCTGTTAAAATTCATTTTAGGAATTCCATAGCCCTAACCTAATAGTAGGATAGGCTAACCCTAGGTTTTGGACCCATTACGTGTTCGTATCAGACACGTATCAGTGGTTAGTTATGGTGTTCGATGAAATGTCTCAAAGGACACTTCGTTCGAGTTTTTGAAATCTAAATGAATAGAAAATTAGTCCTTGGTGTCGCTTAGGGATTTCCAGTGTCGTGTGGTGATTTTTGTGTCATGTCGGGCCACGGAGGACACGGGAACATGCGGGTGCTGGTGCGTGCGCGCGGCACTGTAGCTCCCCTGCTACTCGGGGGCTATTCTGCCCGGGACACGCCACCTCGACACGAGAAATTTGACACAGTGCTTGGAGCACTGCCTGACACGAGGCTCGCAAAGTTTTACGAGTCCTCGTGTCGTGTCGGACACGTTATGGGCTGTGCACATGTAGTACACTGTGTATATCAGTGTGCAGTATGGTGTTATATGATTAAATTGTTTTAAATAGTTTTAAATTGTGATTTTATCTATTAAATAGATGCTAGGTATGATATATAAACTCTGTTATTTTAAGTTGCATATTAGAAATGATTTGATATAGAGAATTGGATTCGAATGGGGGGGGATCTACTGTTTTCACTGATACTGCTCTAAAACTGAGATTTCCAGTTTTCCCAAGGACCCTTTAATTCCCTATTTGTTATGTTTTTCAATTGATTTTGAACCCCACATATCATAATACATGTTAGCTAAGTTTTTGTATTCGAATATAGGCTTTTGGTTGTGAGATTGGGATTTTGAACATGGGATTGGGTTCTTTTCGAATTGGCTATGCTTAAACCTGAGAATAGTTTTAAACCATCTTTATTGATTTGTAAAACCTGAGTTTAGTTCTTCTTTATACTGTAAATGAGAGTTGGTTGAATGTTTAAATATGTTTGAACTGTAGCTAACTGTTTAGTTAAACCTGAGATGGTTCTTGAACTGAGAAATCGACTTCCAGTTCTTCCCATTACTAATTTGAACTGGGTCCTTTATCCTGATACTTAATCCATTTTCTTTAACTATAAGAACCTGTGTTGAATGTTGGTTAATTCTTATGAACTGTCATTTAGCTGAGTTAGTGAATGATTCACCCTTCCTAAACCTGGGTTTGGGATTGGGTTCCCAGTTATTTGGAAACCTGGAATTGAATACCTGAGTTATTTTTCCCTTCCTTCGAATTTCAAAACCTGAGATTTTCATTAGGGACTTGTTAATTGGCTTTTGTATTTGATTCATGAGTTTATTGAACTGTTAAACAATGTGATAACTGAGAATGGGTGGCGGTATTGATTTGATTGTAAACTGATTTCCTTTCCAATTATTTCAGTGTTGTTTTTCTTCAAACCTGGGAATGAGTGTATGCATCCCTGTTTTCCTAATTTTTTAGTGTACCTTTCAACTGATTTTTCCAGGATTTCCCTGTGCATTATTGAACTGTTTTGCCTTCCTTTCAGTTTTTGTGTGGGGTTCCTGTTTCAGGAATGGCCCTGTTAACTGGAAATTGTTCCAGTTTCCCCCTATGAACTGAATTCCTGAATTATGTATACACTGTTTCTAAATTTTTGATCACACACACACCCACAGTTGCCTCACTATTTTCCCTGTTCATTCAAGTATTTATGTACACTGTCATGTACACACATGTCTCACCCTCACCATCCTCATGACTGAACCCTCTTTCACTCATTACACACACTTTCATTCATGACTAACACGCATGTACACCACTCACTGAGCACAGGTTTATCACTAATCCCTCACACACTCTTGTGATGTCTCACACACACATGCCTAAGTCTATGACACACCCACACACCTAATACTCATGTGCTTTTCTTCCTTCACTCCTTCCTATATATACATAGATATATGCCTTGTGATATATAAGTATCTAAGTTTCCTTTATAGTGTTGTACTATACATATTAGTTATATATAGGAATGTGTGAAATGTATATATATATGGGATATTATGTGATATGATATATTATGAACATAGGGCATGGGTGTAATGGTATAGTGACTATAGGATGGGTGTTTTCTTAGTAGACTATTGGACATAGACATGTCTTGTGGTTATGTGTTATATGCATGTTTAGGCATGGTATGCCTAGTGGAACCTAGAATAGACTTATTAGAACTTGGAATAACTTGCTAGACCTAGATTAGACTTGGTTGACCTAGTTTGACTTCTAGGGTTGACCAGAGTTGACCAAGAGTTGACTTTGGTCTAGATTGACCTAGTTTCATGTAGAATGCATTAATTTGCATCGTATTATCATTGTAGACTCATAGTGACTTGTACTGTTCTATAGGAGACAGACACCACTCCTCGGACAGTCTATATTCTCTCAGATTCACCGATTACAGGCGAGTACATTCTCTGATCATTTCATATCCTGCATTAGGAGTATATTTCCTGCTTTAGATTACTTTACATGATGCTGACACGTTGGAAACACGGATTAGTACTATATGGATCTTGTTGGGCGATGTTATCCCCTTAGCGGATACATCGGGTATTTCGTGTTCGTGTACTTTATCGTGAACATCGTGTACTCCTTGTATTTGTGACATTCGTGTACGAAACGTGTGAAATCGTGTATAATCATGTATTCACATAACCTTCGTGTACAATAATATAACTTAGCCAGATCCTTGTGTATTGATTGGGGCGGGGGAGTAGAAGTAGTTATGTATCCAATCTAGTAGATTACTCATGTACAACCTCTGTAGATTACTCGTGTATAACATCGTGCCGTTTACATAACCATCTTGTGCTCTGAATCACTAGACACTATCAGTTCTCTATTATACTGTAGCTATTTATTTACAGTCTTTCATGTTTACCATATTATTCTTCAGTCTCTTGTATCTTACTCTCTAGCATGATTATATATCCTGACCTGCTATGATTTGTTGAGATGTACTGTGCTCGCTCCTGTCCTGACTGGACCTGTTGAAATATTACAGAGGACGAGGCTGAGGCGTTCTGCCCTTCTTACTACGGTGCTACACTAGACAAGTGCCTGGACTTGGACCAGCAGCAGGATCCACTAGCAGTAGATGACCCTCCCTTAGACTAGGACTGTCTTTACTTTACTTGGATTACTGTATTAGATTTTGAGATACTCTGAGGCATGTATTTATTATAGACACTTAGAATTCTGGTTGTATCTCTGTGATGTTTCTTTCCTGGATATTATCATCTTTTATCTTTCATTATCATTCCATCTTACCTGTTCTATCTTAGCTGTGGTTGAGTTATATTTCTGTTATGTCATCCCCATTCGGGGAGTATAACTGTTATTACCTTCAATTGTTAGATGTTGTAACCTAGGACAGCGTTCTACCGCCGACACTACAGCGTAGGCTGGACGTACCCACGTCTCGTGCCCTTACTCTAGGGTACGGGTCGTGACAGCATCTGCAAATTTTGAAGCAGCAGATTGCCAACTTGATGACCCCGCCGGCCAACTAGAAAGACTTTTTGTATCTTCTTGTTTTGCAATATGTATCTTTGTAATGTCTTTCAATTTTGATCAATAAAAAGACATTTTTTGTGGCTCTATTATTTATTGCATATCTGATTCAGATATAAATAATAGCGATAGAAAATATATTCAGAGGTGCAGGACATGATATATTTCTTGAATTTTAGAAAATAATTATATTCATTATATCTGCTCAGAGGTAATGTGGACATGACAGAATATAATTTATTAAATATTATTATTTTAGTAGACAACTCAATCAAGGATGATAAGTTGCAGATGTGGATGATGAACGATAATGAATCGTCAACATGTGTGAACGAAGTAAATCGTCGGGATGAACGGATGAACCGTCAAATGAGTTGAATGAACGGGTGAACCGTAGGATGGATGGAATGAACGGGCGAACCGTCAAATGGATGGTAATGAACGGGGAACCGTTAAATAGAAGGTAATGAACGGGTGAACCGTCGGATGGAAGGTAATGAACGGACGAACCGTCAAATAAATGATAATGAACGGGTGAACCGTCGGATGATGGTAATGAACGGACGAACCGTCGGATGGAAGGTAATAAACGGGCGAACCGTCGGATGGATGGTGATGAACGGGCGAACCGTCAGATGATGGTAATGAACGGGCGAACCGTCGGATGGAAGGTAATGAACGGGCGAACCGTCAAATGAATGATAATAAACGGGTGAACCGTCGGATGATGGTAATGAACGGGCGAACCGTCGGATGGAAGGTAATGAACGGGCGAACCGTCAGATGGATGGAATGAACGGGCGAACCGTCAGATGATGGTAATGAACGGGCGAACCGTCAAATGGAAGAAATGAACGGGTGAACCGTCAAATGGATGTGTCGCTTCGTTGTTTTAAGAATCTTCGCCTATAAATAGAACAAAAAATTGGCAGAAATGACCACTTCCACTTTTCAACATAAAGATGTCGTTTGGAGATGCATCCAAGAAGGCTGAAATCGCCCCGAAGGTTGAAGAACTCCCGGAAGAACGACCAGCCGATCTCGACCATCCAAAATAGATAGAAGCGGGCGAAGGTTCGTCTGCACCCAAGCCACCAAAGGACATCCTGGATTTTCTGCTTAATCCAGGGACGACGAAAGAAGAAGAGGCCATGAGGATGGCTGCTTGCAAGTTCCTGGTAGGTTCCAGCAAGGATGTTCTCGAATCTTTTACCGATTATGTCTTTGATAAAGACGGCAGTGGTCCGCGTCCCAATGTTGAGGAGGATGATAGTGATCTTCCTTGATATCATGTACTATCATTCATGATGAAATAAAAATTGAATTTTATTTATGAACTTGAACTTGTTTGATGATTTACAAACACTCTCTTTTACATTTATACATAATACTTTTTAAGGAATTTTCCATTGATAGGTATCATAGCAATTCGACCGTCCAGCTCTGAGAGGTGATAGGCTCCATTTGAGAAGACTTTGCTCACGATATATGACCCTTCCCACTTTGCATCGAATTTGTCTTTGCTCATGTGAGTCATAGTCATAGAACGTCTAACCGTTAGAACGAGTTCTCCTTTCTGAAAGGCTCTGACTCTAACTTTGCGGTTGAAAGTCTTCGAGATGCGGGCTTGGTATAACTCAATATGCTGTTTAGCCAATAGCCGCTTCTCGTCGAGTGTTTCTAGCTCTTGAAGTCGAAGAAGATCGTTGTTCTCTGTGGTGAGCTCATTAGCAATGTCAATCCTTAAGGACGGGATTTGAAGTTCCAGGGGTAGAAGTGCTTTGCAGCCGTACACCAGAGAAAAGGGTGTATAGCCTATAGGGTTGCGGACCGTAGTACGGTAGGCCCATAGACATTCTCTAAGCTTTTTACTCCAATTTCGTTTGTTAGTAGACACAAACTTCTTAAGGAGCTTGATGATAGTTTTGTTGAAGGCTTCGGCCAAACCATTAGCAGCAGGATTGTATGCTGTCGAGGCGACGTTGTCAATCCGGTGATCATCACAGAATCTTGTAAACTTTTGGCCGATAAATTGAGGTCCATTATCGTGAATGATCCTTCGAGGTACACCAAATCTGTAGATGACATGGTGTTTGACGAAGTTGATGACGCTACTAGTCTTGACTTCAGCCAGAGGTATAGCTTCAGCCCACTTAGAGAAATAGTCTGTTATCGCTAGTATGAATCGATGTCCTCTAGAAGAAGGAGGATTGATGGGACCTATAATGTCCATGCCCCAAGCTTCGAAAGGCCAGAAATCGGCAGTTGGATGAAGAAATTCTGATGGTTGATGGATGAAATCTGCATGGATTTGACAAGAATGACATTTTCTTGCATATCCAATAGCATCTGATACCATAGAGGGCCAATAATAACCCATACGTCGAATGCGATCCTGTAGCTTAGGACCGGGTTGATGTGCTCCGTAGACGCCATCATGAGCTTCACGCAACACCTGCTTTGCTTCATCACCGACAAGACAGCGTAAGAGAAGACCGTCATAAGTCCGCCGATAGAGAGTCTTGGTGGTTTAATTATAATAGAACCGGAGAGACCGTCGACGAACACTCGTAGCCTCCTTGGGATCTTCAGGGAGTATGTCATGAACTACGAAGTCATTGAAGGGAGTTCTCCAATCTTCATCGATAACATTGGCTTCAACAAGGTTGCTGAACTCAATATTACGATTGTTTTCGATGCAAAACAACTCACGGTTAGAGACAACCACCACATGATGTCTTTTGATAGGGATGGCTAAGACGGCTGCAAGGTTGGCCAAGGCATCTGCTTCGGTATTGCAAGCTCGGCGAACATAATCGATGAAGAAAGCCTCGAATGATGTAGCTATGTTGATTGTCGCTTCATGGTAAGGCACCAGATCTTGATGGCGAACTTCATATGTTCCTCTAACCTGATTGACAACCAGTTTAGAGTCGCCATAGACTTCAAGATATTTGACATCCAGTTGTTTGGCTAATCGAAGACCGATGAGTAGAGTATTGTATTCTGCTACATTGTTAGAGCAAGGTTCATCTAAGGAGTAAGCTCTTTGAATGATTGACCCGTCTGGAGAAACGAGAACAACCCCGACTCCTGCTACAATGGCACCATTTGGTCCGATCCTGGATGCACCATCAAAGAATAGATGCCAAGTAGGAAATTCTTCAGATATCATATTTGATTCTAATGTCTCATCTGGAATTTCATCATAGAGTTTAGATGTCTCCGGAACAGGATGAGCTGCTAAGAAATCCGCCAGTGCTTGACCTTTGACAGATTTTTGAGGAACATATACAATGTCATATTGGGCTAGCAAAATGGCCTATGTAGCCAACCGAGAATTAAGTGTGCTAGGCTTCTTCATTAGTACCCGAAGAGGATTGACTCGGAATATGACATGAATAGTTTGGCCAATGATGTAATGCCTTGTCTTTTGAACAGCAAACATGAGAACTAGGCATTCTTTTTCGACCGGATTATAACGGTGTTCAGCACCAATCATAGTATGACTGAGATAGTAAATGGTTTGTTCATGACCTTCTTTGTTCTTTTGGTCAAGTAAAGCACCCAATGAATGGTCCATAGCACGGACATATATTAAGAATGGTATGCCAGAGATTGGTGGCACCAAGACTGGTGGGTTCATGAGATATCGTTTTATATCATCAAATGCTTGCTGACATTCTTCAGTCCAAATGAAAGATACACCCTTCTTCATTAGCTGAGTGAATGGTCTGCAGCGTCCAGACAAATTCGAAATGAATCTCCTGATGTACGCAAGTCGACCTTGGAATCCTCATAGCTCTTTTAGGTTGTGTGGAGGACGCATCTCTTGAATGGCTTTGATCTTCTCGGGATCCACGTGTATACCCTTAGAGGTAACGACGAAGCCAAGAAATTTGCCACTAGAGACACCCAAGAATGACTTAGTGGGATTCATCTTGAGTTGATGTTGGCGCATCAGATTGAAGATTGTTCTCAAGTCTTGGATATGATCTTCCTTTAGACGACTTTTAACGGCGATATCGTCAACATAGCATTCGACAGTCTTGCGAAGATGATCTCGAAATATGGTACTCATAGCTTATTGGTAAGTTGTACCAGCGTTCTTGAGACCAAACGACATTACCGTGTAGCAATAGACTCCACGGGGAGTACGGAAAGATGTGTGTTTTTTATCTTCTAGATTCATCCGAATCTGATTGTATCCAGAAAATCTATCCATGAAAGATATCCGTTCAAACCCACAAGTGTTGTCAATCATGACGTCCGTGATAGGGAGAGAAAATTCATCTTTTGGATAGGCTTCATTAAGATCCCGAAAATCGTTGCAAACTCGAACTTTGTCGGTTTTCTTCAGGACTGGAACGACGTTGGCCACCCAATCAGGATATTGTTCTTCTCGAATAAAGCCACAAGCGATGAGCTTCTTAACTTCGTCGTCGATTGCGTCCATCATTTCTGGCATGAAGCGCCGTTATTGCTGTTTGACTGGTTTTGTATTAGGCAAAATATTCAGTTTGTGAGTAGCAACTTTGGGATCTAGACCTGGCATGTCTTCATAACTCCAGGCAAAGACATCAATGTATTCTTGAATAAGAAGAATTAATTCTTGCTTATCTATTTCTAGAAGATTCTTGCTGATGAATATTGGACGAGGTGACCCACTTTCTCCTACATCAACTTGAACTAATTAATCTTCAGTAGGAGGTTCTCGTTGTTCGAATCAGAGTTCCCATTTGGTATCCATTCGTTGAGCCCAAGGATCGGTTTCGGGACTTTCTTCAATATCCTCATCATATCCTTCTGGAAGTTCGGTGGAGACCATATTAGATGATACGATCAGCCGATAGACTTGACCAACGCTAGTATCAGAATCCCATGATATGGAATCGGAAGAGTTAGAGCGCTCCTCGCTATAAAATTCGAAGACTGCAGGGGATAATACTGGAGGTGAGGCATATCCGAGACCTCTTTTGGTTCTGCTGTAGTACATCTCTGACTTTCCTTTCGGAACAGTGGTACGGATAGGGGTTCGTCTACCCTTACCGTAGTTGAGGCCACTCTTGAAGTCATAATCCATCTTTCGGATGATGTCTTTTGATTGTTGACTGTAACGACAAAGTTGGAGATGTCCTGTGTCATTATTTTTGCTATCATCCGTATAACTGAACTCTTGTTCCGGTCCTTTACTAAAAAGTATCGAACTTTCGCCTTTCTTTCGAGCAGGAACAACACGGTATGAGTCATTTGGATTTTCAAGTGAAACTTCTGTTTGAAGAGACTGTACAACTCCCACTGTAAATGATTGGAAGCTATCTAACATATCCAAATAGTACTTAGAATAATAAATAACATCTGCATACTGGAAAGTAGATGCTTTTTCATTAATTTGTACATCTGTATTTACAGCAGGACCTTTAGCCTTAGCAGGCTTGGTCAAATTGATTACAAGAGGGGGAGAAGAAGAACGTGGAGGAGGATTGGCCTTGTTACGATGGAGGTCGATAACAAGCGGCTCAGAGGAGGTGAGCTCCCTTTTATCCTTGTTATGAGTTAAATCAATAACAAGTGGCTCAGAAGAGGTGAGCTGCCTTTTTTCCTTGTTACGACGTAAGTTGATAACAAGTGGCTCAGAAGAGGTGAGCTCCCTTTGACCATCATCAGTTGGTTGCTTCTAGACTGGCAAGTAAATAGCCAGTGGTTTGGAGGATTGAGGATGAGAAACTCGCCCCTTGACAGGTGTTTGCCATTGATTGTAAAAGTACAGAACAGTTTTATGGGAGGACTGAACTTAGACTCACAATACAAACTCGCTTGTACAAAGAAAGCCTAGGGACGAAAACCTAGGTACAGCAGTCTAAGTACAATTGTTTATTTTAGATTCTGGGGGGTGACGATAGAGGCTCGGGAAAGCGCCGGCCGCTCTGCCTTACTCCTTGGACGATCGGTATACAGTCTTGGCTCGGAGAAGATCTGCTTGTCGTGGACAAAGAAATGCTCTTCTTGCTCTCCTCGTGTTGCTCTCCTGGCTTCTCTCTCTCTATGGTTATCAAAAAAGGGGGGTGCTCTCTCTGTATATATGTTTCTCTTTTTTTTTATTCTTTTGTTTCCGGGGGTTTTTGCAAGGAAATGATGCTGGCTATTTGTAGGAGTGGGGTGTGATCATTAGGGTTTGATAATGATCATTTGTTTGGAATGTCGACGCTCCTTCAATCTATCTGAACCCTTGATCCTGATTACAATAAATCTAGGCCATTAATACGGATAACACCGTATCTTGTGAGCAATTAATGCTAACTGCTTTAAATCTTCATGATTGATTATGCCAATGTCCGATTGCTCGCCACGTGTCCCATTGGATTGATGATAAATGATATGCCTTGATCTCAGTAATTATGATGATGTCAAATATATTTGTTGAGATTCGGTTAAATCCTTGATTGATCCGATGCCACGTGTTTTAATTGTGGGTCCTGCCAGAGCCGCATGGGATGGGCAACACTTGAACCGCAGGAAGATATTCTTCGTAAGCCGCATAGGACAATGCCTCATCGAGCCGCAGGGAACGAACTCTCAATGAGCCGCATATGCATAGTCTTTACGAGCCGCATGAGCTAGCGTTGTATTGAGCCGCAGGGGCTGAGCTCTCAGTGGGCCGCATATGGCTGATTTCTGCTAATCATATAGGGTGACTTCTCAGTGAGCCGCATGAAGCTGTTCTCTATTTAAGCCGCATGAAATTTGCCACGTGGCAACCTAGGATTTCTGACGGATCGGGTCAGAGATCTTCTTCTTTTCCCGAAGAGTCTGCCATTATGGCTGAGCCATTATGACACTTTATGCCAGAGCTGCCACAGTCGTCAAATCGTGTCAGAGCATTAAATGAGGCGACTATTCAAAGGGCCAGCTGTAGGAAAGGATCGCAAGGGGACACGTGGCGTCGATCGAGCCGCATATTCCTGCTGAACCGCATACACTCCCGAGCCGTATGAGACTGAGAGTCCTCTTTGAACCGCATAAGGCAGCTCCTGTATGAGCCGCATGGGCTTCTTCCCCGGAGCCGCATGGACCATTTTTCTGATATTTTCCATGCTTCTACAGGACCCCTTCAAAGTTTTTAATTTGCAAAATTGAAACACTTTGAATAAGAAGCATGGCCCCGTTCATGCCGCATAAGTGTCTCAGTCGCATAAACTCATCTGGCCACATAGGCTCTTTGCCACGTGTCCTGACTACGTGTGCAAATCTTCATTAAATGCTCTTGATTCGTTTTGATTTAACGTCGTCTTTTGGGGGAGGATCCCAAGGGTCGGTTTTGCTTTGACCGAAGCGTTTTTGCCTTTATCTTTTGAAGCAGCGCGTAATCTGAGGCGTAATCCGAGACGTTTGTTCGTTTCATGGGTCTCTTTCGCCTATAAATAAGAGGCTTTTAGTCTCTTGGGGGTTTCTTTACCTTCTTCCTTTGCTCAGATTCCCTGTTGCCGACTTTGCTCTTCGTCTCCTTCCTTCAACGACCGACAATGGCTCCTAAGAAGGCTGCTGCATCGAAGGCCGCGAAGGGTAAGGCGGTTGCTTCTATAACGACTGTAGCGACGAACGTGGTCACTCCTCCGCCGGCTGCTGTACGTTCTATTCATCCCGACGTTCACCCGCCTATCGCTGGTAAGGGTCGTCTGAAAACCCTAACTGTTGCCATGGCTCTGCTGCATACTTTATGCACAAGCCGCATATACAGGGCTTATCGATGTGACCGCATGAGCCCTTCGCCCTATGGGACCGCATGAGCTTGTTATACTCGATCTGAGCCGCATATATGTTTTCAATTTGGGCCGCATAAGCGTTGCTCACCTTTTGAACCGCATAAACTCGCTTGCTTACATCCGCATCCGCTCGCATGAATCTAGCTTCGTAGGCGTGCTTAACCTGAACCGCATGGGTCTATAAGCTCGTCTGAATTTGAGTTGTATGGACTCGGCTAACTCGGAGCCGCATGAGGCTATGATGCACCGAACCGCATGGACGTATCTAATGCTGAGCCGCATGAGGCTGTGACAACCCGAGCCGCATAGACTCAGATGATCTTTCTAATGCTTCTGTTTTTTTTACTATCTCCTAACCTCGTTTCTTTCATCTTTCTCCAGTAAATCTGCCCGTAAATCCTGCTGGGGAGCTTATAGTGTGTTCGAATTAATTCACCCTGGGCGTGCGTCTTGACGACTTAATTAAGCATGTGTTGAATCAATTCCCTACTGATGAGCCTTCGGAGAGGTTGAAGGCCATTGAGGATCAGACCCTCCATTACCTCCGTTCCATGATGAATACTGGGAAGCTGGATGGAAAATTCCTGAAGCCTTTGTTCCTTTTTGGTGATGCTTTAATCATCAAGAATCCCCGAGTTTTAGGGATTTCCGAGAACTGGGATTTTTCTTTGGATGGGGTGGCAATCCATATTCCTCTCATGGAACGTCATTATCCTTTGGTTCAATATGGTATTGCTGGACAGGAAGATGGTGTGTAACTTAACTCCCACTCAATCAGGGATGTTGATGGGCAACATCCATTATAATCCGAATATGCGGTCAGCGTATGCGGGTAAGGATTCCGTCCTCCGGTATATGATGGGTCTGACCCCGGGCTCTTTCATGAATGTATACGGTCCCAACTTCACACTTACTCAAGCTGATACTTTCCTGAATCGGCTTGTTCGCAAGAAGTCTTATCCTGTTGGTAGGCTGGCACTGCCGAACTGGATAAACCCCACCTCTACGTGGGCCCAGTTGACTACTTGGGTTTTGCAGACCTATGGAACATTCTTGCGGGAGGTGGGGCTTTACCATGCCATTCGGGGCACTTGTCACGGGCTTCCCATTAATAAACCACTGTTCGTAGCGCTCTTGGAGATGTATAGCCGACGAACGGGGACGTTCTTTGCACCGGTAGGGGAGCTGGGGGATTTATTTGTGGACCTGTTATCCTAGGCGTACCTTGGTTTTAGCTACGGATAATAAGTTTGGACAGGATGTCCGGAACAGCCGTAGCAAAGTGGTCATGGACGTTCTCGGTGTTGAAAAAAAAAAGAATGCCGTAGAGCAGCTGGGCTCCCGGGGCATGGTAGGGTGGTGAATTTATGCTAAGAAGCTTAGCAAAGGAATATTTGTGGACCTATTATCCTTGGCGTACCCTAGTTCGGGATACAGATAATAGGGTGAGAGGAAAACCAACATATTTGCTCAGAGGTTATGAGGACATGGCAAGCATGAGGGTTTTACCGTAGAATCTTCCTACTCAGAGGTAATGAGGACATGGCAGGGGAGGTTTCACGGAAGATATTCGTGGTCAACAGCGGACATTTGTGGACCTATTATCCTTGTCGTACTCCGGTTGTGGGTACAGATAATAGGTCGAAAGGAGACCGACATACTTGCTCAGAGGTAATGTGGACATGGCGAGCATGAAGGTTTCTTCGACGGAGCCTTCCCACTCAGAGGTAATGATGACATGGCAGAAGTGGGCTCAATGAAGAGAGGGTACATAGAACGACTCAGAGGTAGGAGAACGTGGAAGTTCTATGTGAGGGGCGGTTTGTTTTTGGTGGAAGTTAAAACGACTCAGAGGTAATGAGGACATGTCCATTTTCGAAAATTTGTGGATCGATTACCCTTTTTGTGCACTGGGAGCGCGGGTATTGGATCATGAGGGAGGATCTCTTCCAGGAAGAAAGTTCAGAGGTATAATCATACGTGACTTACTATCTGAAAGAGTGACCGGAATGTGAGTTCAGAGGCACCAGCGGGTACATAACTTGGTAATTTAGAATATTGAGGAAGTGAGAGTTCAGCGGCACCAGTGGGTACATTACTCGATAATCTGAAGGGAATATGGGGGTGAGTTCAGGGGCACCAGCCGGTACATGACTCGATAATCTAAGATGTTGTGGGTGTGGGTTCAGTGGTACCAGCCGGTACATGACTCGATAATCTGAGATGTTGTGGGTGTAAGTTCAGTGGTACCAGCAGGTACATAACTCAAAGATCTTGTAGCGAATGTCGTTTAGACATAATATTTCTTCAGGAACTTGCCGTTGACGGGCAGCATGAGCAAGTCTCCATTTTGCTTTGCGAGGCGGTAAGCACCGTTGGAGAATACCGTCTCAATGATAAATGGGCCCTCCCACTTTGGCTGGAATTTGTCGGCGGTCTTGTGAGTCATGACCATTGGCCTCCGGACTGCCAAGACGAGATCGCCTACCTGGAATGTTCTGATTTTGACCTTCTTGTTGAAGGCCCCTGAGATGCGTGCTTGGTATAGCTCGATCCTTTGCTGAGCTAGGAGGTACTTTTCATCTAAGGCCTCTAACTCTTGCAGGCGACGTTGGTAGTTGTCGTCTGTCGTTAATTGATGTGTGGGGGCGACACGTAGTGAGGGGATCTGGGTCTCCAAGGGGAGGACTGCCTCACTCCCGTATACCAGGAAGAATGGTATATTTCCGGTGGCTGTTCGGACTGTGGTACGATAAGCCCATAAGCATTCGTCGAGCTTCTCGTTCCAGTCGCATTTGTTAGAGGAGACAAACTTCTTGAGGAGTTTGATGATTGTTTTGTTGAATGCCTCTGCTAACCCGTTTGCGGCCGGGTTGTATGGTGTCAAAGCGACATTCTGAATACGGTGCTTATCGCAAAACCGATAGAATACGTGGCTTACAAACTGCGGACCGTTGTCATGGATGATCCTTCGGGGCAATCCAAAGCGGTAGATAACGTGATGCTTAAGGAAGCTGATCACATTTGAAGTCTTAACTTCTGCGAGTGGGACAGCTTTCGCCCATTTGGAGAAGTAATCAGTGATTACAAGTATGAAGCGATGTCCTCGGGAGGAAGGTGGGGTGATTGGACCAATGATATCCATTCCCCATGCTTCGAATGGCCAGGATGCCACTGTCGGATGCAAAAACTCTGATGGTTGGTGAATGAAGTCTGCGTGGACTTGGCAAGCTTTGTATTTTCTAGCATAGTCTATCACGTCTGCCACCATCGTGGGCCAGTAGTAGCCCATTCGGCGAAGGCGATCTTGTAGTTTTGGGCCGGGCTGATGGGCCCCGCAGACACCGTCATGAGGTTCTCGTACGGCTTCTTTGGCTTCTGCGTTCGACAGGCACCGGAGTAATAATCCGTCATAGGAGCGGCGATACAGCATCTTCGTCTCTGTATCGTAGAAGAATCTGAGAGAACGCCGTCTGATGGAGGTGGCTTCCTTTCGGTTCTCGGGCAGGATGTCGTAGAAGACGAAGTCGATGAATGGTTATCTCCAATCTGGGGCATCATCGATCGTCCGGACGGAATAACTCACCACGAATTGCACATTGTTCTTGGGACAGACCAGTTCGTGGCCTATTACATCCACTGATTGGCGATCATAATTCGGAACTGCAAGGGAAGCAGCAAGACCAGCTAGGGCATCAGCTTTGATATTTCGAAGTCTGGGAACGTGTTCGATGAAGAACCCCTCGAACGATGAGATGATGTCAATCGTTATTTGGTGATAGGGGATCATGTCTTCGTGGCGGACCTCGTATGAGCCCCAGATCTGATTGACGATTAGTTGGGAGTCGCCGTACGCTTCAAGGTATTCTACCCCCAGCTCTCTTGCAAGTTGGAGGCCAATGACCAAAGCGTTGTACTCGGCCATATTATTAGAGCAGGGCTCTGTGAGAGAGTAAGCGCGATTGATCCCCAGCCCAGTAGAAAAAATCAATACCACTCCGATCCCAACGACGATGTTTCCCTTGGGTCCGGTTCTTGACGCGCCATCGAAGAACATCCGCCATATGTTATCGTGGGTGGCTGTATTCGAATCAGCAACCTCATCTGGGATCTCTTCAAATATTCTAGATGACTCCGATCCTGGGTGGGCTGCCAAGAAGTCTGCCAGGGCTTGACCCTTGACAGCCTTCTGCGGGACGAAGATCATATGATAGGGGGACAGCAATATTGCCCATGTAGCGAGGCGAGAGCTGAGTGCCCCTGGTTTAGTCATGAGGACTCTGAGAGGGTTGACTCGGAAGATTACATGTGTGGTTTGCCCTGTGACGTAGTGCCGCATCTTTTGAATGGCGAACACCAGGGCGAGGCATTCCTTCTCCACAGCGGTGTATCGGTGTTCTGGCCCAATCATCATTCGGCTGAGGTAATATATGGCCTGCTCGTGGCCTGCATCGTTGTTTTGTGCCAGCAGGGCGCCAAGGGAGTGTTCTATTGCTCGTACGTAGAGCAATAATGGTTTTCCAGCGACCGGGGCCACCAAAACTGGAGGATTTGATAAGTATTCCTTGATGCTGTCGAAAGCACGCTGGCATTCCTCGTCCCATACGAATGAGATTCCTTTCTTCATGAGGTGTGTGAATGGTCGACATCGCCCGGAGAGGTTAGAAATGAACTTCCTGATGTAAGCTAGCCTTCCTTGGAGGCCTCTAAGTTCGTGGAGATTTTTCGGGGGAGCCATCTCCATGATCGCCTTTGTTTTCTCGGGGTCTACATGGATACCCTGTGCAGTGATGATGAAGCCCAAGAACTTCCTGCTGGATACGCCCAAGAACGATTTCGTAGGGTTCATCTTCAGATTGTGGGCTCGTATCAGGTCGAATACCGTCCTCAGATCCTGAAGATGATCTTCCTTACGGCGACTCTTGACGGCGATATCGTCGACATATTATTCTACTGTCTTGCGCAAATGTTCTCTGAAGATGATACTCATGGCTCGCTGATATGTAGCGCCAGCATTCTTTAGACCGAATGGCATGACTATGTAGCAGTATGTGCCAATCGGTGTTCGGAATGATGTGTGCTTTTCGTCGTCGGGAGACATCTTGATTTGATTGTACCCCGAGAATCCATCCATGAATGACATACGTTCAAAGCCGCATGTGTTGTCGATCATGATGTCTGTGATGGGGAGGGGAAATTCGTCTTTCGGACATGCCTCATTTAGATTATGGAAGTCGATGCAGATTAGGATCTTCCCATTAAGGACCAGAACTATGTTGGCGACCCAGTCAGGATGTTGCTCCTCACGAATGAAGCCGCTGGCTATTAGTTTGTTGACTTCGGCTTCGATCGCATCCATGACGCCTGGGCGGAAGCGTCGTTGTTGCTGCTTGACTGGTTTTGCATCTGGACGTATGTTGAGCTTATGAAGAGCAATGTCGGGATCTAAACCCGGTATGTCCTCATAACTCCAGGCGAACACATCAATATATTCTTTGATAAGTTCCAGTAGCGATTCTCGCTCTTCGTCTGTTAAACTCTTACTGACAAAGATTGGCGTTGGAGAGGACTCGCTGCCGAGGTCGACTTGCATAACTTCATCTTCGGTAGGAGGTTCTCTCTGCTCGAGCCATTTTTTCTATTGTGCGTCCAGCTGTTGTGCCCACGGCTCTAGTTCGAGGATTTCAGAAATGTCTTCGTCTTCTTCGTAAGCGTCAGCAAATGCCATATTGACTGACAGGACTTGTCTGAATATGTCTCCGATGCTGGTATCCGAGTCGGAAGTTGGTGACCCGGTTGAATGTGACTGCCAGTCACACTCTTCATCTGAACTCTCGGGGGTCGTCGTGGGAGTTACATACCCTAGTCCACATCGAGTTTTGCTATAGTAGTCCTGTGGCTTGCCGGTCGGTACTGGGGGCTTCAAAGGTAGTCAACGTCCAGTGCCGTAATTCAAACCTGGTGTAGTCACCAGATCATATCCCTGCTTTTGCATGAGATATTTGGACTGGGGGCTATAAAGATACAGAGGCAGTCTCCCGGCATCTGACCCAAGATCGGCTTCCTTTATGATGAAGGGGTACGGATCGTCTTTCCGGCCGAAGATAATTGGATGGTCCCCTTCCTCGTATATTCGGTAGGCATCTTCTGCTGGAGTAAGCTGGATCGCGGTGTATACATTTGTCACATGTGTGTGTAGGTGAGTGCCTATACCGTGGTCCATAGCATACATTGTACATAGCTTATTGAGCTCGGTGTAGTTCAAAGATAACCCTTTATTGATGAAGTAAGGTATCTTTTCTAGGGGAATTACATCATCGACGGAGGGGACATTAGTGTGAGTAGCCACATACTTGGCTAGTTCCGGCTCCTCGTCGGCTACCCCCTATGTAAGTGAAGACTGAGAGGACGTCCTAGTCAGCTTGATCTTCAGAGGTTCAACTGACGGAGAAGAGCGTGGGGTTGTCGGTAGACTAGCAACCCCCAGTCTGGCACTCGATATGGAGCGAGGGGTGGCTGGTTCGCTAGAAGTGTCAGACCTTGTATCGGGATGATGAACTTTCTTGGGAAGGCGTATTGTCAGTGGCCTATCGGAGGGATTGAGTTTCTCCGTTTGGGGTTGAACGACTCTTGGCAGTCTGATGGTAAGTGGCCCTGTTGTGGGTCTCGGCACCTGGCCGGACCTTGGCAGCCGGATTCTCAACTGCTCTTCCTGTGACGAGAGGCTGATTGCGTCCTTACGCAGAGTGGCCGTAAGGGGTGCAAAATTGCCTAGTTTATGAGCCTGGAGGTAGATCGTTAGAGGTTCTTCTGATCCTGTGGCCGTCTTGGTATGGGCTTGCACATCTTCTTCGACCAGGTGCTTCTTTGATTTTTCGTACAGACAGGAGTCTGAGTAATAAGATTCGACCCCCTTGAAGGGATCGATATCAGCAAATTCTGTCCTCACGAAGCCATTCTTATCGACATATTTCAAGCATTGGTGCAGTGTGGAAGGCACGATCATGTAATCGTGTATCCAAGGTCGCCCCAAAAGGATGTTGTAAGACGTGTCGGCGTCTATGACGTAGCAGGTGACTTCTGATTGGAGATCGCCAATCTGGAATTTCAGACGGATCTTCCCGATTGGGTAGCTCCTACCCGAATTGAAACCGCTAATGGCGGTGCTCGTAGGCGTCAGGCGATGCATCGGAATGCGAAGATGATGTAGCAGACCCTTCGGAATGATGCTTATGGAAGACCCAGGGTCAATATGCATTCGGTCCACCTTTACGTCACCAATGTATCCAGTGTAGTATAACGGGCGATCGTGCAGATTAGTTTTGATGAGTATATCCTGCAGAGAGAAGACGATATTGGGCATCGCTCCCGTTCACGCACTATCTTGGAGATCTGTAGGTTGATTATCTCCCGTGAGGTTGACCTGAGCCAAGTACGCGTCGGCGTTTTGTAGTGCATCACTCAAATCTGTGCGGACATCCTTTGAGAGCCTTAGGAGTTCATATAAGGACAATTTGGCCAGTGTATTGGCCAACTGTGCCAAGATATCAAAGTTATAGGGCCTCTCCAGCCCCTGAGGTGTCTCCTTTCGGAGGGATTTGTCGAAGCGAGTCTCCTTCGGCCTAGGCTTGTCGGTCGTCGAAGGCTGAGCCGGTCCCGGAGCATCGGTAGAAGTGGGCGGATGATCATCAGTCGAGTTCTCAGCCACGGGCTGAGATTGTGCTCCAGATCGAGTAACAATGGCCGTGACTTCTTCTTCATCTGCCGAGATGGTGCGGCAGGATCTGACTTTTCCGTTTCTCTTCTTGTGAATGGGAGGCATTGTGGGCTGAGTCACCTCGTGGACCAAGTCCGGATGGACCCACATAATTTCTCCTCGCGATGTAGTGAGAGGTACAAGATCGGCAGCTTGATCTCGACCAGGCGAAAGATTAGCAATTTCCATCGTTGCCAGAGGGATGGGTATAACACCGTCTTGAGTCTCTGTTGGCGGGAAGCTTCCGAATTGTACGGACACCATGTTGGCTGCTACGGTTATCTCCTCAAAATCGATGGCTAGAGCGTTCGAATCGATAAGGTTTTGGATGTATCGTTTCAGTTGGTAGCAGTCGTGTGTAGCATGGTGGACGTAACGGTGGTAATAGCAGAATTTTGGGTTCTCCAAGTCAGCCGGCCGAGGCTCCCGTCTTGGTGGAGGGAGCTGAATTCTATCTCCTTGTACGAGCATGTCCAAGATAGGCTTGACGTGGTCGTCTTCAAAAGAGTAAGTAATTTGAGGCCATTGTTTGTCTGTTGGTTGTGACTCGGGCTTCTGGACCGTGTCGGCCACCATAGCCTGCTTGCCTCTGTTGTCCCGATTGTTGGAGGGGCTACCCCCATTGTCGGTGTTGGTGCTGGGACGCTTGCCCTTGTTCTCTCCCTCTGAGATATGCAACCCCAGCTGGCGGGCCTTCTTCAATCGTTCTTCGCCACTTGTAGCACTGATGATAAAAGCCTTCCAGTCCTTGAATTGACTTTCGCCCATCCAGAGACTAATTGTTAGGAGTAGTCTCTTTTGGCAAATTTCAATCAGGGAAAAATCCGGATTGCCAGATGGTAACTTCATTGCGGTTTGACGAAACCGCTCAATGTAATTCCTCGTCAGCTCTTTCTCTCCTTGGATGACGTCCATGAGGGTAGACATTGTGATGTCCTGCCCTACCTCGTAGAACCTCTCCAAGAACAAGCGTTTAAAGCCAGCGAAGGAGTAGATGCAATTGTCCGGCAGGTTACGGTACCAGTCGAAGGCGACTCCTTCCAATGCCCCGATGAATAACCGCGTGAGGATAGCGTCATCATGGGGCAGATGGTCGGTGGTGACCTCGAAGTAAGTGATATACCGACTTACTGAGGTCTTGCCATCATAGGGGTTGATATTGAACGGCTTATATCTTGGTGGGAATGGAACATCCCTCTATTCAGCAGGATATGGTTGCCGTATTCTGAAGTCTTGAGAGTTTTCTCGGGCGTGGAACATGGCTCGGAGCTCTTGAACTTCTCTCCTTACTTCTCGGGTCTCATCTGTCGCAGTCGGAGCCGTTACTACGGGAGGATTATTGCCCGGGTTCGGTGCCGCTGAATTTGAATCTACGTTGATTGTGGGACCCGCACTTGTCTGGCCAGGTGTCACTTCCTGCAGAGTAGGAAGCGCCGCTTTGATCTCGTCTACAGACTTGACCAAGGCGTGCAGTATGGCCTCCAAAGTATCGATGCGTTGGCGATCACTGGAGCCACCTTGATTGTTGTCCGTCATGAATACCGTCCTTACGTGAGGAGTGACGGAAGGGACGGTGGAGGGTGCGCCCTCCGAGTCGTACCCATGCATCGAGAAATCATCGGGGTAGGTGGGAATATTCTCTTCGGGTTTGGACTCAGAAGGAACAGTACCCCCAGCTTCGGAGTTTGCTTCATCTTGAGAGTCACGGATGTCCTCGGGGACATCAGCATCTGTTGCACCTGATGGGAGAGTTGTTTCTCCGGGCTCGTCTCCTTGAAACATCGAATTGTTGTGGATGTTCGGAGGAGTGCTACCCCCAGCTCCCTCGACCCTCAGCGGTGCGGACGATGAATCTCCTATTGCAGCAGATTTTGTCTTCGAACGGGTGTGTTGGTATACTCCGGTGGAGGGCAACCGTTTAGCCGACAATTTCTTAGCTGTAGTGGTTGATATTTTTGGGCTGGAGAAGCTTGTCTTCTTTCCTTTCCCCTCGGTGGGGACTTTTTGCGCAGAATTACAGGAGGCAATAGGAGGTGCTTCGTCCCCCGAGCTCGGATGTTGTAATCTTTGGAAGACGAACGGTCGGTCTTCCGTCACTGCCGTGTTGTTGCAGCAGCAGTTGACGATGATCTGGGTGTAGTGACGTCCATATGAGGACTTTTTGTACGCCGAGGCCCCTTCTTTTTCCTTGCGTTTGTGGAGGACAGCCTCACGCAGGTCAGAGTAACCACTTTGTCCGTTTGCCGCTGGGGACTGGACTTGAGCGGTTCTATACAACTTCCTATCAGAGGCCCGCGTGATAATTGGCAGGTCGCCCCGATAGTCAGAGGTTGGGGCAGCTATCTGGGCTTGATAAGCCCGCACTGCCCTGGACTTCTTCTTCTTAGCACCTGTGGGTGCATAATAAGAAGAGTCCAAGTTGAATACCACAGAGTTTGGAGAATTATCAGGGTTCGGACCGTACGAGAGACGGTCGAAAACTGATCGAGAGGAGCATGGAGCGGATGCTATGAGGCTGGGATTGGAAACCGTGTAGGCTGTCTGCATGCGGTTGTCTTCTGTCGTCGGCTGAGTTCTTATGCGGCTAGGAGTCACGACCGTGCAGGCTGGCCGCATGCGGTTGGCATCTGTGGCCGTATGGGTTTTCTGCAAACGATTGACTCTAATAGCCGTATGAGTTTCATCCATGCGGTTGGCAACTGTAGCCGCATAAGTTATGCGGCTGACAGATGTGGCCGCATGAGTTTTCTTCATGCGGTTGGCGGATGTAGCCGCATGGGCTTTCTCCCTGCGGCTAATACCCTTCTGCGGCTCGGATCGCGTAGAGTTCCTCTTTGCCCCTGCAAGTCCAGCATCATAGTGTTTTCTTCTGCCGGACTTGGGGACAGCAGAGTTGTCTACGGTCTGAAGTGGGGCCGCAGGAGAGTCCTTCTCGCCGTCTTGAGCAACAGAGGGTATCCCATCGAAGACTTGAGGAGGAGCAAATGATTTTGGCCTCCACTCTTTGCAAGCCTTCTTTGTACGGGTGCGCTTCTGGATCGGGCCAGCGCTGCCTTCAGAGAGCATCTCTTCGAACGCCCGTTGGTCGAAGCGGACGACCATCTTCTGTTGTGTGGAGCCAAGTTTGGCTGAATCCGATTGCGTCACCAACTCCTCAGCCTTGGAGAAGTTTGTCCCCAGCAGAGTCGCCATCGTGTTTGCCATTGATTGTAAAAGTACAGAACAATTTTATGGGAGGACTGAACTTAGACTCACAATACAATCTCGCTTGTACAAATAAAGCCTAGGGACGAAAACCTAGGTACAGCAGTCTAAGTACAATTGTTTATTTTAGATTCTGGGGGTGACGATAGAGGCTCGGGAAAGCGACGGCCGCTCTGCCTTACTCCTTGGACGATCGGTATGCAGTCTTGGCTCGGAGAAGATCTGCTTGGCGTGGACGAAGAAATGCTCTTCTTGCTCTCCTCGTGTTGCTCTCCTGGCTTCTCTCTCTCTGTGGTTATCAAAAAAGGGGAGAGCTCTCTCTGTATATCTGTCTCTTTTTTTTTTATTCTCTTATTTTCGGGGGTTTTTGTAAGGGAATGATGCTGGCTATTTATAGGAGTGGGGTGTGATCATTAGGGTTTGCTAATGATCATTTGTTTGGAATATCGGCGCTCCTTCAATCTATCTGAACCCTTGATCCTGATTACAATAAATCTAGGCATTAATGCGGATAGCACCGTATCTTGTGAGCAATTAATGCTAACTGCTTTAAATCTTCATGATTGATTATGCCAAAGTCCGATTGCTCGCCACGTGTCCCATTGGCTTGATGATAAATGATATGCCTTAATCTCAGTAATTATGATGATGATGTCAAATATATTTGTTGAGATTCGGTTAAATCCTTGATTGATCCGATGCCACGTATTTTAATTGTGGGTCCTGCCTGAGCCGTATGGGATGGGCAACACTTGAACCGCAGGGAGATATTCTTCATGAGCCGCATAGGACAATGCCTCATCGAGCCGCAGGGAACAAACTCTCAATGAGCCGCATATGCATAGTCTTTGCGAGCCACATGAGCTAGCGTTGTATTGAGCCGCAGGGGCTGAGCTCTTAGTGGGCCGCATATGGCTGATTTCTGCTAATCATATAGGGTGACTTCTCAGTGAGCCGCATGAAGCTGTTCTCTATTTAAGCCGCATGAAATTTGCCACGTGGCAACCTAGGATTTCTGACGGATCGGGTCAAAGATCTTCTTCTTTTCTCGAAGAGTCTGTCATTATGGCAGAGCCATTATGACACTTTATGCCAGAGCCGCCACAGTCGTCAAATCGTGTCAGAGCATTAAATGAGGCCACTATTCAAAGGGCCAGCTGTAGGGAAGGATCGCAAGGGGACACGTGGCGTCGATCGAGCTGCATATTCCTGCTGAACCGCATACACTCCCGAGCCGCATAAGACTGAGAGTCCTCTTTGAACCGCATGAGGCAGCTCCTGTATGAGCCGTATGGGCTTCTTTCCCGGAGCCGCATGGACCATTATTCTGATATTTTCCATGCTTCTACAACAGGTATGATGAGGGTGTCTTTGGGCACTGCTTCTTGTTCTTCTTCAGTGTACAAAGCCAATACAACCTTCATAAATTCATCTTTGTACATATGAGCATACTTGCAATATGCTTCAACATCAGTGAAAGGATAGAGATCCGCAACCTCCTTTTCAACCTCTCCATGATCATCAACATACTTGAAACATTGATGGAGAGTAGAAGAAACAATATTGTGTTCATGCAGGAATGGCCTTCCCAATAGAGCATTGTAAGAACAACCATGGTCGTCTATGATATAGAAGGTCACCTTTGTGCGGAGATTGCCTATTTGGAGTTTTAGGCGAATCTTACCCAGAGGTTCACTTCTTCCCTGGTTGAACCCTAAGATGGTAGTAATTGTGCTAGAAAGACTATGCACGGGGATTTTCAGAGCATCGAGAATTGTCTTTGGCAAAATACTGAGGGCAGACCCTGGATTTATAAGAATACGATCGACATTCATCGAGTCGACATATCCTGTATAGTATAGAGGACGGTCGTGCCTATTGTCTTCCATCAGCATGTCGTCCTGTGTGAAGGTAATATCTGGAATTAATTCCAACACACTATGACAGTGGAGGCAAGAGACAGGATCTGCCTTTGGCTTCTTTAGAAGAGCTAGACAAGTTTCTGCCTGCATGAGAGCTTCACTTAGAGTTTTTCGAGTCTTTTTGGAGAGGCGTAATAACTCGAAGATTGACAGCCTGGCCGGTGTATTGGCTAGTTGGGCCAAGATATCAAAGTTATAAGGCTTTTCAAGTCCTGAGAGAGATGACTTCTTCAAAGGTTTGTCGGAACAGACTTGTTGTTTGCCTTTGTCAGCTATTACCGGCTTGGGAGGAATGGGTACTACAACCGGTGAGGATGCAGAAGGAATGTCTTCAGTGGAAGCAGGTTGCACTTGAGCAGACTCAGAAGAGGAAGCAAAATTTTCTTGAGTCTCGGGAACTTCCCATAGATAAGCTTTTCCTGATCTGGTGCCCAGCAGGATTTCTTCTTCAATTATAGGGCCAAAAGACACCATGTTGCAAGTCTTTGTCTTGCCTTTAGAGCAATCTTTCTTCTTGGAGGAAGAGAAAACCTCAAACTCCGAAGTAAGATCAGGATGAATCCACATAATCTCACCATTGTCAAGAGATAAGGGGACGAGACCCTCACTTCGTGGAGGAGGGAGATTCTCGATCTCGAGAGTAGCCTTGGGGATAGGGATAACACCGTGTTGTACCATCTGCGGAGGGAAGTCACCGAACTGAACTGAGGCCATGTTCGCGGTAACAATCTTCTCATCTTGCTGTAAAGTGACAACACTAGCATTGACTAGCTCTTGTATGTTGCCTTTGAGCACGTAGCATGCTCGAGTGGGATGCCCAATGAACCTGTGATAGACACAATACTTGGGATGATTAGTCTTACCGACCTCATCAGGCTTCTTTGGGTCTGGGAGTTGGAGCTTATTGCTTGTGAGTACCGTGAATTTTGGGTTGTTTTTTTTTATTTATTTATTTTCCTGATTGATTTTTATTTCGATAAATAATTTATTCTGTATTTTTTTCCTTAAGTGTACTTTCCCGTGCCATTGATATTTGGAGTATCAGGGATGTTCAACTTTGGAAATCTTCTTCACGAGTTTTGGAGTGGACACGATTACCTTCGTGACGGTATATGGTGTCCCACTAAAACTTGTTCCCTTGTGCTCTTTCTGCTTCGCTGAACTTCGGGTCGGTTTAGACCATTTGAATGATATTTATTTTCCCACTCTTTTCCTTGATCATTTTCAGCGCGTTACTATGACATTTAAATTGGGAGCGCAAGACCAGTCAGTTTCTTGAAACCAACTCCTCATTGATGATCTACTCGAGAAGCTCGTCACCCATGACCCTTGTGTCCCCCTCAGATACGTCATTTTGAGCTCCATTTGATTCGCACAACTTTCCCGACACGTGACCCGATTTTATTTCACTCCACGGCGTCACATTCATCTTCCAACTTGATTTGTGGATCCCCTGTCGACCAAAACCTGTCAGCCCCAACTATGGACATGGCCCACTTTGAGCCTACTATCCGTCCGCCACTTGTGTCCCATTATTTGGAATCCCCATGTGCTACTTATTTACACATGATCATCAACGTCTAATTTTAATTCTATTTTTGCACGATGTCCAGTTTTGACCCAATCCGGCTCCACCAAGCCCAGTCCAGCTTCATGTTGCCCTCCATCGGGACACCCTCATATTTATTGCCCAAAAATATCAATTTCTCATTTCATCTATTTTTATTATTTAATGGAAAATTTTCCTTGAATTTAATCCATTGGAATGACTCATTTCCTACAAATTATTTCTAGCCCTTGGATTCTCCACTGAACCCAACCCCAGCTTCATTTTTCCTCTCTCATGACGTCCTCATATTTTTCTTGCCCAAAAATGTTAGTACTCATTTGCCTATTTTTCTATATTTAATAGAAATTTTCTATTGATTTTAAATTTCCTATTGGAATTACCCATTTTTCAAATATTCCATCATTGCCATTGATTTCTCCTAACTAGATCCTATCCTTTAATTTTCCCCCACACAACTTTCACAGCCAACACTTGTTGGCCGGCCCTAACTTTTATGAGGGAACAACATCTTCTCTCTCCCTCTCACATTCATTAATTATCCTTTCTTTCTCTCTCTCTCTTTCTTTTTTTCAAACTTATCAAACTCTCAACAGCAACAACCATGCAATTTCTCCTCCATGCAACCACCGCTCCTTCCCCGACCTTCCTCCTCACCACAGCCCCCATGGCCCGACCTCCTGGCCTGGCTTGCCGTCGGCCACCGGCCATCCGCCGCCGTCGGCCTCCCCCACAGGACCACCTCTCCTCCTCTTCCCTCCTCCTTCTCCAATATCATCCCGACCACCACCTTCTCCTAATCAAACACCACCACCACCATCATTTCATCTCCACCACCACCAGCCCCTGGATTCGCCGGGCCTGGCCACGCGTGCCCCGTGCAGGCCGCACTGGCAGCAGGCCGAGCACGGCGCCCACCAGTTGTGGCTTCGCGCGCACAGCGTGCACAGATCCGCGCGCGCGCGGCTTGGACGTGCCGCCGTCGTCCACCGTACTCCGGCGACCCATCGTGGGTAGCCCCCTCCCTCGGGCGCACCACTGGGGTAGGCCCCATGGCGGCCAACATCCTCCGGGACGCGCCGTCAAGGCGATTCGTGCGTTTTGGACGAGATCCCGTCGGCGCGCGCGAGTTTGGAACTCAGAATTGGCGTTTCGTCACAGCGACTTCGCGCACGTTTTCCCGGAGATTCGACTGTTGGATCGGCGATTTCTTTGTTCCGTCGCAATCTTGGTATATCCACCTTCATTCCTGTCAAATTTCGTCCGTTAATTTTATCGTTTGGTACATCAAAACCGGCCACCAAGTTGACCGTTTAAATTGTATTAAATTTGGACAGTTTTACGGGGCCAACTTCGTCAGCTTGTATCTCCTCCACCGTAGCTCCGTTTGGCGTGCTACCAGTTCTGGTGCGAAGCTAGTATAACCCTCTTGCTATCCCTTCAGTTTCGTTTCATTATGAGCTTGTTTGATTGGTTAAATTCGACGCCAAAGTTGGTCGTCCGAATTCGTAATTTCCAACTTATAAAATTCCATTTTTGAACACGGGACTCCAGATTTCATTTTTGACACCACCATTAGACTTGTGGCGTCGTTCTGGCATGTTTTCATATAAAATTTGTTAGATTTGGAGAACGTGGGCCCGGGCACGTTTTCGGTGCAAAGCGGATCCCACATTCTGGGTCAACGGGACTTTTTGATGTCGGCTTATCGGAATCCAATTCCGGAGATACCGTTGAGTTCGTATCGTCATTCTGAACTCGTTGACATATAATTTGCTTGGTTTTAGTGGACATTGGATCTGGCACGCATTTTGGTGCAAGTCGGATACCAATATCCGGGTCAACGGGTCATTTTGAGATCGGCTCATCGGAATCCAATTCCGGAGATACCGTTGAGTTCGTATCATCATTCTGGACTCGTTGACAGGTAGTTTGCTAAGTTTTGAGACCTTTGGCTCCGACACTCATTTCCGTGCAAATCAGAATTCCAAGTTCTGGTCAACGGGCCAAATTGAGATCGGGTCAACGGAATCCAATTCTGGAGATACCGTTGGGTTCGTATCGACATTCTGGTTGCGTGGACATATAATTTGTTATATTTTATAGACTTGTTTTCTTGCACATTTTTCGGTGCAAAATGGCTCCGACACGGACACCATTTTGATCCGAAATTACCTTTTTGCCCTTGTGTCCAAATTGGACCGTTGGGTAGGATATCCTAGCTAATTTGACCATTCTGGACACGTTGGCGATGTTCATTTCATCGTCCGACAATGTTTGTTGATAATTTTTCTGAGTTTAACCTTTTTATAATTAATTAATAATTAATTCATATAATGTTCGTATTTCGGGATTAGTACAACGAAACAGAGATCAGCCAATTCCAGTGATCTCACATCGCTGAAATTGACAAGTTGGATACGTGAATCACTATAATAAGATTATCAACCTTACCGATAATCTTCTTATCTCGATTTGCGTGCCGTAAGTTTCGACGTACAAATAACGAAGTACACTTTATATTAGACTAGAATTGACCCAGTTTGACCAGAGTTGACCAGTTGACCCAAAGGCAACTGTAAGTCAACGCTTGACCTAGTTTGACTAGATTATTGACCGGAGTCGACCTAGAGTTGTTTTGACTTAGAAGAACCTAGAATAATATAGATTGCTGTAGGGATTCATTTATTTTAACTTGAACACCTTGTAACCTGTGTTGCTTTAAATAGGACTCTATGGCTTCAGTGGGACCCCCCTATACTTATCAGCTGTTCAGGTTATCGAGGCGAGTACATTCTCTGATCATTTCATATCCTGCTTAGAATTATTACCTGCAGTAGATTACTTTACTTGTACTGTCACGTTGGTCACACGGATTGGTACTATATGGATCTCTACATGCGATGTTATCTCCCTCGGGAGCATCGGGTACATTGTGCTTGTGCGTTTCACTTACATCGTGTACTCCTGTGCTTTCATTACATGTGCACTCCTGTGAATCTTGTACTCTCATGTTCACGGAGCCCCCATGTATACTATCACGTGCACCCTATATGGGCCCCCATGTGATATCTTATACAATAACATAACCTGTATAGATCCTTGTATATTGATTGGGGTACGGGGGAGTAGAATTGGGCATGTGAATAATACACCAGTAGTTTTTTATCAGAATCTCATCCTTAGTGTCTTATCAGAATCTTCTATCCCATTTATATGTCCATATTGTACTCTGACTCACTAGTCACATGTTAATTCTCTATGTATAGTAGATATTTCTATTACATCTCTTCCTGTTTATATACTGCTTTTCCTCAGTACCTGTATCTTAATTTACTGCATGTTATATGTTTTCTAACCTGCTATGATCTGTTGAGATGTATTGTGCTCTATCCAGTCCTGACTGGACCTGTTGATAAATTTTACAGATAGCCTGGAGGTGCCTGCTAGCCTAGAGGAGACACATTAGAGGTTGTTTAGGTAGTTATTTCTTTTTGTCTGGAGTTGTATTTACTTTGTGGATTACTGTATCTTTATTGAGTTTTGAGATGTACTTCTGGGTTCATGTATCTTAGACACTTAGACTTCTATCTCCTATATTTATTTTGGATTTCATGTTTTATCTATCCTTATCATGCTCTATCTTAGATATGATTGAGTTTGTATCTGCTATGTCACCCCCATTCGGGGAGTATAAACTGTTTAGTCTTATACTGTTAGATGCATTGAGACATAGGGCAGCGTTCTACTGCCGACACTGCGGCGTAGGCTGGGCGTCGTTACGTTCTCGTGCCCTAACTCTAGGGTGCGGGTCGTGACACGTTTTTAGTGGTGGCCCATGCAGGTCGAGACTAAAGTGTAGTGGTATTCGAACTAGAGTACCACTACAGCCTGCAGTAGGATTAGGATATATTTTGAAGGTACTTAATCACAGATAGGAACCCTTGAGAGATTCCCGGGACGACCCTGGAGAATCTTATTTAACTTCGATTTGAAAACTCTTTTTCCCTTGATTTGTTTTATCTTTATTTTCTGTTGTTGAATTTGATTTTTTTGGATTATTGTTGAATTTGAGTTTGTATTTATTAATTTTGATGGAAGATTGTCGAATTTTGAATTTTGATGATAGTTGTTGCATTCGAGTTTGTATTTTGATGGATTGTGTTCACTTTTGAATTTTGATGTTCGTTAATAAATTTTGATTTGATTTTTGAGTATTTACTGTTGATTTAATTTGATTTTTGGCAAGATGAAATTATATGGACTAGGTCATCTATGTTATGGAATCTAGTCTTCTATAGTCACATTAGCCAGCATGGTGAGGACATATAGTCTGACTCTGGATGTATTTTTCGGGTGTGGAAATTTAAGATTTTTGCAGCCAAGCATACGGCACCGCGAAAATGTTAAATACCATGATTCTAGAGATATGTGCATAAGTCAAGGGCTCTGTGATTATCGTAGCCTTGCTTACTAGTATGATGAGGATTTAGAGTACCATGATTTTGGATAGACGCATATGATTATCAGATTGTGCTTAAAATATTTTGAACATGTTTTCTTACTTTTTCTCAGTCATTCAAAAAAAGGAATTAGTGTTTGTTGTTTTGCCTAGTTTCTTGTCATTTAACTTAAGAGTATGTTTAGTTGTTTTCATAAACCTTTGTGTAACTTCTTGCTATGAGTTCTTCTTAATACAATAAATCGATGAATTTGCTAGACTTTATCTTGGATTTGATAATTTAACTCTGGATTTCAGAACGGTTCCTTCTTTAAACAGATTTTATCATTATTCTTTCTTGCCATTTTTCTTGTATTAGATAATAATAAAACTGTCTTGATTTCGTCAATCACCTGCTTGCAATCTTGGTAGGAATCTAAATGTTAGTCTTAACGTAGAATTAATTTTATTGGGACATGAGAATATGTATATGAATATATAAAGCAGACACTTGCCTAACACGTATGCATGCTACACTTGACTTTTCCACATATCTAGATACATATTGATATGTTGTTGATGTCCAAATTTTCATAACCAATATTTCTGGTTCTCTGTTTTTCCATGTTTAAATTCGTAATTTTAAATATAAAATTTCATGTTGTTATTTAGGTTTACGTCACTGCACATGTATGTTATACGTAGGGTTTCAATTCAAAAAAAAAATTTGTTGAAAATTTGTGTTTTAAATTTGTCAATTTAAGACTGTGTACATATTAACCCTTAATACTGAATTCCAAATGTTTAGTTTAAATTGCTGTTTTATTTTCTTTAATATAATATTTAAGGCTGTGTACATTGTTGTATGTAGGGATATAATGTTAGGTTTCATATTCTTACATGATAGTTTGTGATAAACATTGAGTTGGTTTTTAATGTTCAAATTTCTCCAAAATCCTGAAAACTGAATACATGTTAACATTTTTACATTGATTTCCATGTTTAGTTAAATTTCAGATTTAATATGTAATATTGAACTGTATGCGTAGATAAATGTATTGGTAATATGATTAGGGTTCATTTCTATCATGATAGGATGTATTGGGAGCATTGAGATAGTTGTGATGTTCAAACTCCTAAATTTTGAATTTGTATTATGTTAATATTACACTGATTAAGGGTTAGCTTATTTTCAGATATTTTTGTATGTAAATGCTGAACTAAACCTGGATTTAACTTTTCCATACTAAGCTATAACCCTGTACAAGGACACACCCACACACTCTCTAACTTAGTATACCCTGTCATGTAACCTAATCTTTCCCCTCTATGTTATGATCATGTATCTATATAGATATATATAGCATTATGCACCCATGTTATAATTTGTATAAATACATAACTAAATCTCTACCTTTTATATATATATGGATTTGCCACGCATGTTATGATTAAATAGGTTGTATATTGTAGATTGTTAAACCATATGCCATGAGTAATGTAACTGGATAGCTATTGTTTGAAACCCAAATCCTCGTATACTCTTTCATGTATACACACGTACACACACGCCTACTATCTAACCATATGAACATGTCTCCATACACATGATGCTAGTTTTCCCTCTCTAACGCTCTCTCTGTATATATATTGTGATTGGATTTCAAGGCAAGTGACTTTCAATTCTTTAACTTGTGATTTTGATTTTCTTGGGATAGTATTTTTTTTCAGATGATTGGTAGTTACCTTCCTTTATTTTTTTATGAGTACCAGTTTTCATATGGGGTGGTAGACAACTTTATAGTTTTGATGGTTGTTGTTTCTGTATCTTTCTATTTTAGCACCCTGGATTGCTTGTGTGTTTGATACCCTATGATCGTTGGTTAGCATGACTAGTAAACCTAGATGAGACTTCACTGTCACCGTTACCATGATCCTGGATATTGTCTTTTATTTGATGGTATATTTTATTTAAGTTCTGGGACTTTGATTTTTGGGGGTTTGACCTAGAGGGAGTAGGGATATTTTAATTTCGAGGACGAAATTTTTATAAGGTGGGTAGGATGTGAGCACCCTGAATTTTAGGTTGTTTTTTTATTTTATTTATTTTCCTGATTGATTTTTATTTCGATAAATAATTTATTTTGTATTTTTTTCCTTAAGTGTACTTTCCCGTGCCATTGATATTTGGAGTATCAGGGATGTTCAACTCTGGAAATCTTTTTCACGAGTTTTGGAGTGGACACGATTACCTTCGTGACGGTATATGGTGTCCCACTAAAACTTGTTCCCTTGTGCTCTTTCTGCTTCGCTGAACTTCGGGTCGGTTTAGACCATTTGAATGATATTTATTTTCCCACTCTTTTCCTTGATCATTTTCAGCGCGTTACCATGACATTTAAATTGGGAGCGCAAGACCAGTCAGTTTCTTGAAACCAACTCCTCATTGATGATCTACTCGAGACGCTCGTCACCCATGACCCTTGTGTCCCCCTCAGACACGTCATTTTGAGCTCCATTTGATTCGCACAACTTTCCCGACACGTGACCTGATTTTATTTCACTCCACGGCGTCACATTCATCTTCCAACTTGATTTGTGGGTCCCCTGTCGTCCAAAACCTGTCAGCCCCAACTGTGGACATGGCCCACTTTGAGCCTACTATCCGTCCGCCACATGTGTCCCATTATTTGGAATCCCTATGTGCTACTTATTTATACATGATCATCAACGTCTAATTTTAATTCTATTTTTGTACGATGTCCAGTTTTGACCCAATCCGGCTCCACCAAGCCCAGTCCAGCTTCATGTTGCCCTACATCGGGATACCCTCATATTTATTGCCCAAAAATATCAATTTCTCATTTTATCTATTTTTATTATTTAATGGAAAATTTTCCTTGAATTTAATCCATTGGAATGACTCATTTCCTACAAATTATTTCTAGCCCTTGGATTCTCCACTGAACCCAACCCCAGCTTCATTTTTTCTCTCTCATGACGCCCTCATATTTTTCTTGCCCAAAAATGTTAGTACTCATTTGCCTATTTTTCTATATTTAATAGAAATTTTCTATTGATTTTAAATTTCCTATTGGAATTACCTATTTTTCCAATATTCCATCATTGCTATTGATTTCTCCTAACTAAATCCTATCCTTTAATTTTCCCCCACACAACTTTCACAGCCAACACTTGTTGGCCGGCCCTAACTTTTATGAGGGAACAACATCTTCTCTCTCCCTCTCACATTCATTAATTATCCTTTCTTTCTCTCTCTCCCTTTCTTTTTTTCAAACTTATCAAACTCTCAACAGCAACAACCATGCAATTTCTCCTCCATGCAACCACAGCTCCTTCCCCGACCTTCCTCCTCACCACAGCCCCCATGGCCCGACCTCCTGGCCTGGCTTGCCGTCGGCCACCGGCCCTCCGCCGCCGTCGGCCTCCCCCACAGGACCACCTCTCCTCCTCTTCCCTCCTCCTTCTCCAATATCATCCCGACCACCACCTTCTCCTAATCAAACACCACCACCACCATCATTTCATCTCCACCACCACCAGCCCCTGGCCTCGCCGGGCCTGGCCACGGGCGCCCCGTGCAGGCCGCGCTGGCAGCAGGCCGAGCACGGCGCCCACCAGCTGTGGCTTCGCGCGTACAGCGCGCACAGATCCGCGCGCGTACGTGCGGCTTGGACGCGCCGCCGTCGTCCACCGTACTCCGGCGACCCATCGTGGGTGGCCCCCTCCCTCGGGCGCACCACTGGGGTAGGCCCCATGGCGGCCAACGTCCTGCGGGACGCGCCGTCGAGGCGATTCGTGCGTTTTGGACGAGATCCCGTCGGCGCGCGCGAGTTTGGAACTCAGAATTGGCGTTCCGTAACAGCGACTTCGTGCACATTTTTCTGGAGATCCGACCGTTGGATCGGCAATTTCTTTGCTCCGTCGCAATCTTGGTATATCCACTTTCATCCCTGTCAAATTTCGTCCGTTAATTTTATCGTTTGGTACATCAAAACCGGCCACCAAGTTGACCGTTTAAATTGTATTAAATTTGGACAGTTTCGTGGGGCCAATTTCGTCAGCTTGTATCTCCTCCACCGCAGCTCTGTTTGGCGTGCTACCAGTTCCGGTGCGAAGCTGGTATAACCCTCTTGCTACCCCTTCAGTTTCGTTTCATTGTGAGCCTTTTTGATTGGTTGAATTCGACGCCAAAGTTGGTCGTCCGAATTCGTAATTTCCAACTTGTAAAATTCCATTTTTGAACACGGGACTCCAAATTTCATTTCTGACACCACCATTAGACTTGTGGCATCGTTCTGGCATGTTTTCATATAAAATTTGTTAGATTTGGAGAACGTGGACCCGGGCACGTTTTTCGGTGCAAAGCGGGTCCCACATTCTGGGTCAACGGGACTTTTTGATGCCGGCTCATCGGAATCCAATTTCGGAGATACCGTTGAGTTCGTATCGTCATTCTGGACTCGTTGACATATAATTTGCTAGGTTTTAGTGGACATTGGATCTGCCACGCATTTCGGTGCAAGTCAGATACCAATATCCGGATCAACGGGTCATTTTGAGATCGGCTCATCGGAATCCAATTCCGGAGATACCGTTGAGTTCGTATCATCATTCTGGACTCGTTGACAGGTAGTTTGCTAAGTTTTGAGAACTTTGGCTCCGACACGCATTTTCGTGCAAATCGGAATTCCAAGTTCTGGTCAACGGGCCAAATTGAGATCGGGTCAACGGAATCCAATTCTGGAGATACCGTTGGGTTCGTATCGACATTCTGGTTGCGTGGACATATAATTTGATATATTTTATAGACTTTTTTCTTGCACATTTTTCGATGCAAAACGGCTCCGACACGGACACCGTTTTGACCCGAAATTACCTTTTTGCCCTTGTGTCCAAATTGGACCGTTGGGTAGGCTATCCTAGCTAATTTGACCATTCTGGACACGTTGGCGATGTTTATTTCATCGTCCGACAATGTTTGTTGATAATTTTTCTGAGTTTAACCTTTTAATAATTAATTCATATAATGTTCGTATTTCGGGATTAGTACAACGAAACAGAGATCAGCCAATTCCAGTGATCTCACATCGCTGAAATTGACAAGTTGGATACGTGAATCACTATAATAAGATTATCAACCTTACCGATAATCTTCTTATCTCGATTTACGTGCCGTAAGTTTCGACGTACAAATAACGAAGTACACTTTATATTAGACTAGAATTGACCCAGTTTGACCAGAGTTGACCAGTTGACCCAAAGGCAACTGTAAGTCAACGCTTGACCTAGTTTGACTAGATTATTGACCGGAGTCGACCTAGAGTTGTTTTGACTTAGAAGAACCTAGAATAATATAGATTGCTGTAGGGATTCATTTATTTTAACTTGAACACCTTGTAACCTGTGTTGCTTTAATTAGGACTCTGTGGCTTCAGTGGGACCCCCCTATACTTATCAGCTGTTCAGGTTATCTAGGCGAGTATATTCTCTGATCATTTCATATCCTGCTTAGAATTATTACCTACAGTAGATTACTTTACTTGTATTGTCACGTTGGTCACACGGATTGGTACTATATGGATCTCTACATGCGATGTTATCCCCCTCGGGAGCATCGGGTACATTATGCTTGTGCGTTTCACTTACATCGTGTACTCCTGTGCTTTCATTACATGTGCACTTCTGTGAATCTTGTACTCTCATGTTCACGGAGCCCCCATGTATACTATCACGTGCACCCTATATGGGCCCCCATGTGATATCTTGTACAATAACATAACCTGTATAGATCCTTGTGTATTGATTGGGGTACGGGAGAGTAGAATTGGGCATGTGAATAATACACCAGTAGTTTCTTATCAGAATCTCATCCTTAGTGTCTTATCAGAATCTCCTATGCCATTTATATGTCCATATTGTACTCTGACTCACTAGTCATATGTTAGTTCTCTATGTATAGTAGATATTTCTATTACAGCTCTTCCTGTTTACATACTACTTTTCCTCAGTACCTGTATCTTACTTTACTGCATGTTATATGTTTTCTAACCTGCTATGATCTGTTGAGATGTATTGTGCTCGCTCCAGTCCTGACTGGACCTGTTGATAAATTTTATAGATAGCCTGGAGGTGCCTGCTAGCCTAGAGGAGACACATTAGAGGTTGTTTAGGTAGTTATTTCTTATTGTCTGGAGTTGTATTTACTTTGTGGATTACTGTATCTTTATTGAGTTTTGAGATGTACTTCTGGGTTCATGTATCTTAGACACTTAGACTTCTATCTCCTGTATTTATTTTGGATTTCATGTTTTATCTATCCTTATCATGCTCTACCTTAGATGTGATTGAGTTTGTATCTGCTATGTCACCCCCATTCGGGGAGTATAAACTGTTTAGTCTTATACTGTTAGATGCATTGAGACCTAGGGCAGCGTTCTACCGCCGACACTGCGGCGTAGGCTGGGTGTCGTTACGTTCTCGTGCCCTAACTCTAGGGTGCGGGTCGTGACATTGCTTTTGATCAAGCAATCAAAGATGCTCGCGGTGTCGTTCTCGTCAAAGGAATACTCTACTTTAGGACGAGGTTCTCTTGGTGGAGGTGTGGAAGGAGTAGAAGTAGACGTGGGTGGAGCAATGTTGACAGCCAGAGATTCTTTGCTCTTTAAGTTGATGTTCAAAGTTTCTTCTCCCTAGCGGTTGTTCTGGCGATTACCACCACTCGATGTTTGGTGTTCATCCCGGTCGGGGTTAGACATTTATTCCCCTAGCTGCTTGAATTTGTCAGCACTAACTTCAGCAGCTTTAGCGTTGACAATGAAGGATGGCCAGTCTTGGAATTGAGTAGACCCTGTCCACATACTGATAATAGGCAAAAGATTTGCCTTGCAAGTATCAATAGTGACAGCAGCCGGAGTCCCAGGAGGCATCTTTAAGGCTTCTCGACAGAACCTTACCTTTCAATAAAACTCTCAGCAGTTTTATTATGTCTTTGTTTAATTTTGTTGAGGGCTGACATAGTCATGTCGTTGATCCCCTCATAAAATCGTTCCAAGAAGATTTGTTTGAGACCCGAGAAGGAGGTGATACAACCATCGGGCAAGCTTCTGTACCAATCGTATACTACGCTGACTAAAAAGCCGATGAATACTCTGGTAAGAAGAGCGTCATTTGGCTGAAGTTGAACAGTCATTACCTCAAAGTGATTGATGAACTGACTAGGAGAAGTGCTGCCATCAAACAGAGCGATTGTTGGAATCTTGTACTTAGGAGGAAATGGGACTTCCTTTCATTCAACTGGGTAAGGTTTCTTGATCCCCAATCTCTGTAAGTTGTCTTTCTCTTTGAAGGCCTCGAACTGAGTACGCAGGAGTTTGACAGCTTCATTAGCGTCTTCCGATTATGAAGAAGGAGCAGGCAGAGTCAGAGTGTTAGGAGGAGGAACGGCATGGTAAGCACTACCCCCAGCACTTGACTGACTAGGTGTAGGTTGAACTTGTACAGAGGGTATTTGAGGAGATACTACCCCCAGCCCTGCATTGACGGGCACTGACGATGCTATGATCTTATGATTTACAGCAGGTACAGTCGGTGGTACTGTATGTTGGGCCACTATGATGGAATGCATACTGGCGACCATTTCAGCCATGGTCTTCAGCTTGTCCTCTAGTGCAGCTATTCGCTGTTCTTAATTTACCGAACTAGAAGCATCCGGATCTTCAGTGACAACATAAGCTATCACTTCTCTTAGTACAGTGGAAGACACTGTCTGTTCAGAACTTTCGTTGTATGCATCATAGTCAGAGAAAGAATCATCTCCCGAATGAGAAGTAGGAAGATGACCCGAAGGATCTTGAAGAAGATTCCTTTAACCGATTGTATCTCGGCTTCGGGATCGGGTATATCGAAATACTCCTTCAGAAGATTCCTGGAGTAGATCCACATACCGCTGGCTTGGCTTGCGAGGTTTTCTGTGCTTGGAACACTTTCTATCCCCAGTGTATCGAGAAGTCATATTGACAGAAGCGTACAATACTTCGTCTTCATCTTCTGACATAGGTTCAGAGTTTGTAAAGTTCAGACGATCGAAGACAGATAGTCTTGTTGTTTGACAACAACACTTGATGACAACCTTATGATTACAATGATGTCCAAGTGGTTGCACTGGAGATGTTGAGATGTTGTCCCGCTTTTGCCTGAGGTGTTCTCGGAGATCGAAAAAAATGACAGGACGAGAAGAAGTCTGAGGGACATGTTCTTTGATAACATTCGAAACATGGTTCCGGTTCTTCAGATATTTTGTCCCTTGAGTTTACAGGGAAGTACTCATTTCATTAGCATAGGTGTCAGGATTTTTGATCCTGGAAGTTTGCCTCTGATGCTGATTGGTCTTCGACATTGGCTGTTTACGTTTTACCGAAGTTGGTTGATTGAGATAAGTTCTTAGATCAGCAAACTCACCCCCAGGGATTTCTGTCTGAGACACCATCAATTTTCCCTGTTTAGATCGAGATATCTTGAGAGTTGGGAGATCTTAGAATTCTGCTACCGGAATAGGCAAAATACCTCTTTGATCAGTACACTTCCCTTTGGCAAGGAGGGAAGAAGAACCCTTGTTGGCGGGAGTTCTTGTACTGACTGGTGCCGAAGCACGTTCAGATTGATCTTCTACGGTAAAAACTAAAGAAGACTGAGAAAAGACCAAAGGGCCTTTTCCTTTGTTTTGTGAAGAAGGGTTAGCTAAAGAGCGTTTCCCTCTGTTGTCTTCCAAGTCATGGGACGAGGAAGTTTGAGAAAAGACCAACGGGCCTTTCTTTTTGTTCTGTGATGGAGGAGGGACAGTCAACAGACTACCGCCAGTGGATTGCGCAGGAGCAATACGGTGTTTGGAAAGAAGAGTAGAGCCTTCCTCCTTTCTGTGAGAGGAAGAGAGATTAGCCAAAGGGCTGTCTCTCTTGGACTGTGCTGGCACAGCTTGCGCACTAGCGGATTGCGTATTAGGAGTTCTGGCAGATGGCTTTTTGGTTATGGCCACAGACACTGTGGTTTGCGCATCAGGAGTTCTGGCCACAGAGTGTTTGGGATGCACTCTGGTTGCTGGAGTAGTGGACTGCGCAGGAAGAGTGACAGCCAACTGCGCTAGGGGCAGAGGAGTCTTGCACTTTCACAGGGCAGCATAGGAAGTATTTTGTGCCCTAGCAACAGCAGACTGCGCATGAGCAGTAGAGACAGATTGTGCAACAGCAGACTGTACAACATTCTTGGCAGCAGAGACCTTAGACTGCACAACAGTCTTAGAGACAGAATCAACAGACTGTGCAGCAGTCTTGGGGACAGAATTAGCAGACTGCACAGCAGTCTTGGGGACCCATATTGGGCGCACTTTGCTCGTGGCAGAAGTTGTTGCAGTACGAGGGGTGGTCCTGGAGTTGATCATAGCTTCGTAGGCCGTCTGGTTGACCTTCACAACCAGCGTCTTCTGCGTCTTCCCGATAGACGCAACGTCACATTGAGTTGTCACTTCCTCGTCGGAGGAGAAAGTGATCCCCAACAGAGTCGCCATTTTGTTTGTAAAAACAAAAGTTGATCTTTATTTCAACAAACTTTGTAAAGAAGATTATAATAGAATTCTGGGAAAGTACAACTGTAGAAATCCGATCTAGATGCGCTTTATCTCTTGGACGATGTGAACTTTGAAGATGATAGCCTCTGAAGTTGAAGGCAAGAGCCTCTGAAGAATACAGCAACACTGGGGCAAGAACTCCTAACACTCTGACTCCGCCCGCTCCTTCTACATCAGTGGAGGATACACACATAAAAATCAGAAATTTAGAATCAAGATCAGAGAGTTCAGGAGTTCTTGCCCAAGTGCTGCTGCATTCTTCAGAGGCTTTTGCCTTCAACTTCAGAGGCTATCATCTTCAAAGTTCACATCGTCCAAGGGATAAAGCGATCGTCATCTAGATCGGATTCCTACAGTTGTACTTTTCCAGAATTCTATTGTAATCTTCTTTACAAAGTTTGTTGAAATAAAGATCAACTTTTATTTTTGCAAACAGTTATCCTTATAACTTATTACCTATTGATGAGGTATAATTGAATGATACTAATAGGATTACGTAGACTATAGAGCTTAGAGATCCATACCGTATTTCGTTGAGCAAAGCCTTAGACAATAAGACAATATGACAACTGTGGAGGCACAAACACCGGACAAGACTTAGATTCTCAAGGAACTTGAACTATTTATACTTTTTTTCATCACAATCTTGCATACTTATATTTTTGGACTATCTTGACTGATGTTGCTCTTATAGCCCAATTTTGTAAGCTTATTCTTTATCAAGCTTGTTTAGGACAAATATTTATTGGGGACGACCACTAACATATTGCCTAATTAGAATCGGTATATTATGGTCTGATCAACCTTATAGCACTTGGTTTGCTCTTTATATGATTATTTCACGTAGATTGAGATATAGATGACAAATAAACTTGCTCTCTAGGATCTCATCGGCAACTACCTTGATAACTCTCTTTGAAATAATCAATCGCCTTTGGAACCTCGTATTTGTATTTGACCCTATCTTTTTTGAACACTATTGCTTTGGTCCTTAAATATTTCAGAAAATCAAACCCTCGTGTTTGTGGGAAGATAGACACAGGATGTTTCCCCCCTTAGTTTCTAGACAACCTATGGCCATGATAGCTATATATATATAATTGTAGCCAGCCATCGACCAAGCCATGAGACTACATCCAATGCATCACGATTGGCTTCGGGTCGTTCATTGTAATATTTCGACAAATTTCTCGTTTGCTTGGTCATAACCTTGATTAATATGAGTTGATCAAGCCAACCCTAAGTATTAGCTAGAATAATTTGGAACAAGCCCATTAGACATCATATAGTACATCATATAGGATCGATGGCACCTCTAGAGGGGGTGAATAAAGTGCTACAAAAAATATGTCCCAATTAAAAAACTAAGCAGGTGAAGCAAATATATGAATAAACCTTTAATGCAAGAAAGTAAAGAAATAAGTACGTGGAGTCAAGAAAGCAATACATAGACCCCAAGGTTTATACTGGTTTCCCTCTGAGAGGACTAGTCCAGTTCGCGAGAACTCTTGCTCGCTATAATCCACTATTTTTGAATAGAGATTATACCGCGTGCTTTGCTCCGAAGAACGGACCAACTTCAACACCGTCGTGTTTTTATCCGAAGCCCACGAACAAACTTCAAACACCTTTATGTAGAAAGCTTTTACACGCTAAGCTTGAACAACTCGAATACTCCTAATCGAAAACCACCGGCACTTAGAAGGAATAGGAGATGTCTTGGAGATATGTAGATTGAAGCTCTTTAAGTAGATAGAAAGCTTTAGAATAAATAGAGAAGATAAAGAATGAATGAGTGAATGGAAATGGGAAATTATTCTCTTTATATAGGATTTTCTACGGTAGAGTTCAGGCAGAACTCGGTAGGGCTAACGTTCATAATTTTTAACATTACAGATCCAAAGGAGTAGGAAAATACAGCTGACCAAGAATGATTTGACTTGACCGAGTTCGGTCCCAGTTCGGGCAGAACTCTGGCTGAGTTCGATTAGGTCAATTCTAGGTCATTTTGGTTTGTGAAGTTTTTAAGTAAACAAAAGTTTTAGGCTTTTATTTTAGGTCAGGAATACGAATTTTGTGGGTAAGGTCTTCTAAATTTTCTAGTGATCCCAACGTACAATTTTTTACACTCAAATAAAAGAAAAATACAGAATAAAGTATAAAAAAATTAGTCAAGACGAAACCTGCGATCTTCTATTTATTTTCATATCGAGCTCGCAGTTTTAAGTCAGTTATTGAAATCGGTTCGGCCATGGCTAAATGGCCCAACAATCTCCCCCATTTTGATAATTTAACAAAATTACGATTGATACTTAAGAAGTTGTTCAGCTCAGCTTGGAAGAAGACTTGATGGGGTACGGAAGTATGGAAGTAGCTTGGCTTTGAACATTGATACAATGTATTTGCTCTTCTGTAATGTACGGTCAAATCTTGTTACTCTCCCGTAACAAAACATATAGGCTGAACATCTAAAAAGTCTAGAAAACAGGAACTCCAAAAAATTATAGAGTTAACTTCAAACTTGTTAATCAGATAACATAATAATCATCAAGATGATAAAGTAAGTATCACATTGACATTCACGTTCACATTTAAGTGTCACATTACTATCCCATTTTGTCACATAAGCAAAATGACATAACGATCTAATAACATTATTCAACACAATAGAGATTAGAGCAAAATTTGAACATTAAATATTAAATAATGCAAAGTGCTAAAAATAAGAAACTGTTATATGAACTAAAATAATAGAAACTGCATACAAGTCTAGCCAAATAAACTAAAACTGATAATGCTTGAAAGAAGCATTTATCACTAATACATAGCAGAAAACCAAACATAACTAGTGATGCTCTATCATGAAGAAACACATCCTCAATCGTCATCCTCATCCTCATCATCATCAGCACCTGCCGCCCCAGAAGGACCGTTCTCAGCAGAACGGTGGGGATCATAACAGGCAGCAGCAGGGTCAAAGTATCTTTGAGCCTTTCGATCATCAATGTGATAACCAAGCACTATTGGATCATGAACCATGGGAATAGGACCACCAGGGTTGTGAACAAAGTTGTAGAAAATATCTTGTACAGTGTTGGATATGGCCTGAAGATGAAGTTTGGTACGAAAGTCCATGGACCGAAACTGATCCATCATGAGAGCCTGAAGTGACTCAATAGTAACACCACTAGGAGGATGAGTAGGATGGGAGTCAACAGCTGATGGGTCAACTGGAGGTACAGAAGCCTGAACTGTAGGAATAGGAGCAGCTCGACGATGCTCATGAAGATATGCTGGAGGAGCATCCTGACTACAGTCATCCAAAGTGACCTTAAAGTGCTGAAAATAATAGGCAGATACATCGCATAGAGAAGACATCGCAGTTTCTTGCGACACTTTTCCATAATGGCGATAATAATCTTAGGCAAACTGAAGGGGACATGAAAGTAAAGATGATGGATAGCGGATAGTTCTAAGTATGAAATCTGTTCAGTGGCGGTATTCTTCGGAATAATTATAGAAAATATCATTCTACGGAGATCATAGAAGTAGTTGTTCAAGTGCCTAGGGCGAAGAGTGCCTTGTGGACGAGAGTTAGGTGCACATAAGGAGTCACAAAAAGAGTCAAAAGTTGTACCTTCTGGAAATTGCACCGAGGTAATATCAACTAATGCTTCCCCAGTATTGGAAATATGAAGCATGATTGCTAAATCATCAGCATCAAATTCAAAGTCAATTCCGCCAACATTTGACTTAATCATGCCCTTTGTGATAGAAAATTGCAATGAAATATGCGAATAGCATTAGAATAAATTGGAAAACTTGATTGAACTAAATCTAGTAACTTAAAGTGTTCAAAAAGGTTGATTGATCAAGAAATAATGTAAAATTAATAGGATTAGCCGAACAAATTTTTCTTTGATAGAAATCACTAAACCATTCATTGGATGCATCTTGTGATTCAAAAATGAAATCATAAAAGAAATCACCATCCGGTTTAGAGGGACAGAATAATAAAAAAGAGGCCACCTTGTGAGCAGTACAGGACAAACCTTCATCAACTTTGTACTTCTTTTTGGAAGAATGAGAAATTTTGGGTGCCATGGTAATTGAAATAGTTGTAAGGAGTGAAAATTTATCGAAATTGATGGTGGACAGTAGAGGAGAACCTCTCTGAATCTATGTTTTGAGAGCTTGAGAAGCTTGAAGGATGGAGAACTAGGAGGTTAGGGTTAGGGTTTGGGTAGATTTTTACATGAATTGGTAAGGAAGATGATGATTTTGAGGGTTTAAATAGAGGGGAACCCGACTTTGTAGCATCTGTTCTTATTCACCCAGACCGAGCTCGGTCCGAGTTCACCCAGAACTCTAACTGAGTTCGGTAGATGGGTATAGGGTTTAACATAAATGCAAAGACGATTTATAAATATTTGTGTTGAAGAAGTATAATTTATATTAATGAACCAAAAGAAACAAACCGTATAGAATATTTCGTGTTGCTGTAGGGGTCGGATCCCAGCTCGCGGTAGTCTGAAGACACTTGGCACCGTATCGCTTAGACTTTTATGTCTTTTTCTCAAAATGGCCCTTTCGGACTATAATCAAAATAATTTCTATGAATTTATGAATTTCAATTAATTAACACTTAATTATATGACTTCAACATCCAAAATTCCTAATTCTCTTCATATGAAGATAAAACAATCTTCAGCCAATGGCTTAGTGAAGATGTCAGCTAGTTGATGCTTAGTATCAACAAATTCTAAATTTATATCACCCTGAAAAACATGGCCTCTAAGGAAGTAATGTCTAATTCCTATGTGTTTAGTACGAGAATGACATACATGATTCTTTCTGAGATTAATAGAATTAGTGTTATCGCAATAAATAGGGATGTGGTTAAATGATAATTGGTAGTCTTCCAAAGTTTATTTCATCCACAAAATCTGAGCATAACATCCTGCGACTATATATTCGGCCTCGATTGTTGATAATGCAACATAATTTTGTTTCTTGGAAAACCAGGAAACTAATAACTTTTCTAGAAAATGACATGTGCCACTGGTACTTTTATGATCGACTTTGCATTTAGCAAAATTTGCGTCCGAGAAACCTATCAAGTCAAATGAATCGGTTTTAGGATACCAAAGACCAATTGTCAAAGTACCTTTAAGGTATCGTAGGATACGCTTAATGGTGCTTACATGTGATTCTTTAGGTCAAGCCTGATATCTAGCACATAAGCATACTGAAAACATAATATCTGGTCGACTAGGAGTTAGATACTGTAAACTACCAATCATACCTCTGTACTTATGCACTTCAGCTGGTGTACTACTTTCATCTATATCAAGCTTTGTAGATGTTGCCATAGGAGTGCCGATCGGTTTGACATTATCCATGACATATTTTTTTAGCAAGTCATTTGCATACTTTGCTTGATTTATGAATATCCCTTGTGAACTTTGCTTGATTTGTAGCCCGAGAAAAAATGTTAGTTCTTGTTGGCCTACTGGCTAAATAGTCACACATAATTTTTATAATCAACAATAACTTAAGTCGATGCACAAAATATATGAACTGTTACAGATGTTACATGTTACTGAAATCAATACCAAGAATGTACTACACCTACATCCTATATTGACAAGGAACGTCGCACCATCATCCAGACAAGTTTGTATCATAATCCAGATTGAGTCATTTTATATTTCCTTCTATATTTTTACTTTTATTGAGTCTGAGAAATATAGAATGTAAGATCGTTCGGAATATTACTGGCTTAGGTTTTTTTCAGTCTACAAAACTAAAAAGCCTACCTATCTATCCCAAAAGAACCCTATATATCCAAAGAGACCAAACCTATGTAATTTGGCCCATGCAAAACCCATTATGACACAACAAAATTCGGTAAGAACTCTGACCGAGTTCAGAACGAGTTCGGCCAGTAGAATTTTGAAATTATGTTCCCCCAAATCTGCGTGCAATGTTCGAATATGAGATCGTGACATCCGAACTCTGCCCGAGTTCGGTCCTCAAAAATACTATAAATAGAGAAGGATTTTCACATTTCTAATCACTCATTCACTCTTCTCCTTATCTCTTTCTAAGTGTTTTTTAACGCTCTAAAGCTTTCAAATCTCGCCTACACCACTCTTAGCCAAAGCCTGTAACATTCTGTTCGATTTAGAGTCTTTGGTTCAAAGAGTTGTAAAGAGGTCACAATTCATAAAATGTTCCAGTTTTCGTGTTCATGTTTGTTGGAGTCGGTCGTGCGCTCGTTACCAAGGCACGTTGTTGTAAAGAGACGAAAAACTCTCATTTAGCTTGTGAATAGTAGATTAACAGCGGGCAAAAGTACTCGCAACTGGATTATTCCTCTCAGAGGGAAACCAGTATATATCATGGTGTTCACTGAGTTTGATCTTCTATCTTTTGATTACTACATTTAATTTACTGTCTCTTATATCTGCCATATTTTATAATCTGTTAATTTTTAAAGTGGTGATTATTTCTGCTGCACACGCACACACTTTATTCATCCCCCTCTAGAGGTGCTCAACATTCCTACAATTGGTATCAAAATAGGTTATATTCTAATATAACACTCTAGAGAGTATTTATGACAGCCGTGAAATCAATATTCAACTATGAAGAAAATCTACAAATAGACCCCCACTATTTGATGGAACGAACTATAGTTATTGGAAAACGCGAATGAGTTTCTTTCTAAAGTCTCTTGATTTTGATCTTTGGTCTATAGTAGTAGACGGTTATAAGTAACCGACTAGAATATTTGTTGATGGTGAATTGGTAGACAAGCCACACGACAAATATACAGTCCAAGAAAAGATAAAGGCTAGTCTAGATGCACGTGCCATCTATGCACTATTCTGTGCAATTGACAAAATGGAGTTCAATCATGTTTCTATCTGTACTATGTCTCATGAGAATTAGAAACTTCTTGAGGTGACTCATGAAAGTACCTCCCAAGTGAAGGAATCCAAAATCAGCCGAGTAACACAGGAGTATGAATCATTTAAGATGAAATCCTACGAGTCAATTACACAGATGTTTACTCGTTTCCTAGATATTATTAATCCTTTGCAATCTCTTGGTAAGGATTATAGTAACCATGAGAAGATCATGAAGGTGCTATGGGCTCTAACCAAGAATTAGAATCCAAAGACAACTGCAATCATTGAAGGAAACGATCTCACTACAATGACTCTAGCGACACTTATGGGGAATCTCATGACCCATGAGTTGGACCTACCAAAATTTAAAGAAGCTACTCCCAAGGACAAATCTATCGCCTTCAAAGCACAAGCCAAAAGAGTTGTATATAATGATTCTGACGAAGAATCATCCAGTGGTGATGAGCAAGCCCTGCTAGTAAAGAACTTCTGAAAATTTTTGAAGTTTAAGAGATCAAACCGAAAGAAGAGAGACGTCCACGAGAGCAATGAAGAAGAAACCTTATGCTTCGAATGCAAGAAGTCAGGACATATCAAGAAGGACTGTCCACTGTCAAAGAAAAGCAGTCCATATGATAGATCAAGATCAAACAGGAAAGCTACAACAGGTCGAAAGTATGCAAACACAAGCATCTGGCACGAGAGTGAGGCCAGTGAATCAGAAGAAGAGGACAGACCCTGTAGCACTGCCAATATATGTCATATGGCATTGGATAAGGTATCTTTTAACCCTTTGTATGATTATTTTACTTTTGATGAATTAGAAAGAGCCTCTAGCGAACTACTTGACGAATACAGAAATGTGTTAGACAAGTACAAGCAATCTCGTAAATAGGTTAAGTCTTGTACAACCGAGATAGCACGACTGTCTAATCTTCTTGAAGACATTAAAGAAATGTCTGCTATCAGTAGCACAGATGAGATAGCCAAGCTCAAAATAGAATATCATGAGGTTATCCTCACCATCGAAAAGAAAAAAAGAGACGACATCAAAATGCAAGAGCTTTACGATGTAGAAAAGAAGAGACACTTAGTCACAGAGTAAAGGCTCATTGATATGACTGCCAAATATGAAGAGTCTTGTATGATTTCTAAAAAGTTAGAAATTAAGTTAGGCAAATAGGCCATCCCTGTTATACAGCCTAAGGTTAGTCCTAATGCTACGGAAACAACCAAGAGGACTAAATCACTAAAAGCACACAAGCAACACGTCAATCATAATTATGCTATCACATATTGGTTTCCAAAGAAGACACAAAAACATGTCAACACAAAAACGAATAGCATATTTTCAAAACTTACTTGCACATACTGTGGTACTCATGGGCATATATTAGATCCAGCAAGGAAACTTGTTGACAATCAAACACTTGTTTAGATTTCTAAGACTAATCAGAAAGGACCCTCGAAGAATGGGTACCAAAGGATTTATCTACTCATTTTATAAGTGGACCCTCGACCCTCTCATGTTAAAAGTAAATTGATACCTCGATAGAGGATGTTCGTCGCACATGACTGGTGATGCATCTTTGTTCGCTAGGCTATCGGTGAAGAAAGAAGGATATGTTTCCTTCAAAAATAACTTGAGAATAGATATAATTAGAAATGGTACTGTTGATATGTCTCCTTACCCAGTAACAAAAGACATTTGTTTAGTTACAGAGTGGAAACATAATCTACTGAGCATAAGCCACTTAGCAGATAATGGTTATAGTATTAACTTTATAAAAGACAAATGCTCTATATATGAAATGTCATCTGGAAATCCCGTATATAAAAGGATTAGCAAAGACAATATTTATGTTTTCTTTTTAGAAAGTACTAACTATGCAGAAAAGTGCCTGGTAGCCAACTAAGATAAAAGCTGGCTATGGCACATAAGGCTAGGACATGCCAATATGGATACTATCTCATGGCTATGCACTAAAAAGTTGGTAAAAGAACTCCCTGAAATCACATTCAAGAGAGACATGGTATGTGCTGATTGTGAAAAGAACAAAGAAACTAGGTCAACTTTTAAATCCACCAACACTATAAGTACCCACCCTTGCAATTAATTCACATAGATTTGTTTGGTCCTAGTAGCGTCGCTAGTCTTGGCGGTAAGCTCTATGCCTTTGTAATTGTTAGTAATTTCTCTTATTATACATAGGTTTTCTTTTTATCAAATAAAAGTGATGCAATTTTTGAATTTTAAATATTTTGTAAAAATGAATAAAACAAAAAAGGCTTCATAATTATCGAATTTGAAGTGATTCTGGCGGCAAATTTGGAAATGCTAATTTTAAAAAGTTTTGTGATGATAGTGGATACTACCACAAATTTTTGTCCTAAAACTCTCCAACAAAATTGTATTGTAGAGCGAAAGATTCGTACTCTAAACGAGATGGCTAGAGTCATGCTGAATTAGCATAATCTTCCTAAATATTTTTTGATAGAAGCTGTTATCACAGCCTGTCATGTTTTAAATAGGGTGTTGATTCAACTTGCCTCGAAGAAAACACCATATGAGCTATGGTTTGGAAGGATTCCAAATATTTCATATTTGAAAGTTTTTGGATGTCGCTGTTTAATCCTGAACACCAAGGATAACTTGGGTAAGTTCGACTATAAAGAGGAAGAAAGGATATTTCTCGGATATGCTGCTAAGAATAAAGGATATAGAGTTATTAATAAAAGATCTATGATTATTGAAGAGACTATTAATGTTACTTTTGATGGCTTAATAGTCACAGATCTAGCGACAGTGATAATGAAGACACACAAAATAAATCCAAGACATCTGAAGATATTGCTACCAATGAGAGATATCTGAAAAGTCTACCGAAGAAAATAAAGTTCATGCCAGACCATCCAAAGACACTCGGCATAGGTGATGTATCAAAAGGTGTAAGTACATGTTCTTCTACTAAGGACACTGATGTAGCAACTAATATAGCTTTTATATCTCAAGTAGAACCTAAGACTGTAGAAGATGCATTTAATAATAAAATTTGGTTGATGTCATGCAAGAGGAACTAAATCAATTTGAGAGAAACCAAGTTTGGGATCTTGTTTCCAGAACTATTGGTCAATCCATAATTGGTACCAAATGGGTGTTCCAAAATAAACTTAGTAAGGATGGACACGTTCTACGCAACAAAGCACGTCTAGTGGCACAAAATTATAATCAAGAAGAAGGTATTGATTATGATGAGAAATATGCTTATGTTGCTAGACTAGAAGCTATCTGCATGTTTTGTGCGTTTGTATGTTTTTATAATTTTAACTTTTTCAAATGTACATGAAAATTGCATTTTAAATAGCCTTTTAGAAGAGGAAGTTTTTGTGGAACAACTCCCTGGTTTTGATGATTTTTAAAAACCTGATCACGTCTTCAAACTTGGGAAAGCACTCTATGAACTCAAACAAGCACCCCGTGCTTGGTATGAACCCCTAAGTGCCTTTTTACTTGAAAATGGGTTTTCAAAAGGAAGAGTTGATACTACTTTATTTCTCAATTCTTCAGATGATTGTATTCTTCTTGTGCAAATTTGTGTAGATGACATAATATTCGGTTCTACTAATGAAAAATTCGGTCAAGAATTTGCTAAGTGTATGCTGAGTGAGTTTGAAATGAGTATGATGGGAGAGCTAATCTACTTCCTAGGACTCCAGATCAAACAACACTCACAAGGAACATTCATCAACCAAGCTAAGTACATGAAAGATTTACTGAAGAAGTATGACTTCGACAACGTAAAGCCTATCAGAACTTCAATGGCTACATCAACTCGACTTGACATTGATGAAAGTGACAAACCAGACGACCGACATAAGTATTAAGATATGATTGGTAGTTTATAATATAAAACTTCTACTCGCCCTGATATTATGTTTAGCATTTGAACTTGTGCTAGATATCAAGCTAATCCTACAGAATCACACTTATGCGTTGTTAAGCGTATCTTCTGATACCTTAAAGAAAATTCTACAGTTGGCTTGTGGTATCCCAAAACCACATTTGTTGACCTAATCGGTTATTCAGATACAGATTTTGCTGGATGCAAAGTAGACCATAAAAGTACCAGCGATATGTGTCATTTCCTAAGAAAAGTATTAGTCTCCTAGTTTAGCAAGAAGCAAAATTCGGTAGCGCTATAACAACTAAGGCTGAGTATATCACTGCAGGACGTTGCTGTGCTCAAATTTTATGGATGAAGCTGTCACATCCTGCTTCCCAGATTTGAACGGTGACGTCAAAACACATCTCCAGGCTACGCGCCAAAATCGCGATTGTCGCCCGTAAATCAACAGAATGGAAAATACAAAGAAAATTGCATTACACATAGTAATTATAATACATGCAACTTATCTAACAGTACATTGTCTTACAGGTTTATTATAAAAGTAATTTACAAAAGTAACTACGACAACACTAGTCATAAACTGAAAGTCTTCAGGTAATCACTCCTCAACGTAAAACGGTAATGCCTCGGCTGGAACATCTTCTTCTTCTCCTAGTGGACAAATACTAGGTCATTTAGAAACGACAAGCAAGTCCTCGACTAAGAACGGTGAAAAATAAAAGAATTACGAAATAAGAATGAGACAAATAGTTTTGTAAAGTAGTCATACTGAATGAAGCACTATATTAATGTGTGAGTGTCCTATTCCTCTTATCCAGATAGGCGTGATGGCATGTAATGAAATTAAAAAGGAAATGAACCTAACCTGGAATGCAATATTGGAGAACAACCCCTGAATATTCATCTAAATGATTTCCCATCAACAATCCCGTTAACCTGGGATCCGGCTGTGCATTCGGCGGCACGTTGCTTAGTATCCAGCCTGGAGCCTCCCTTGGGCTTAACAGAAGCAAATCCTAGAAAACTACAATCTGCACTAACAAAGGTTCCTATATATTGTGATAACACAAGCAAGATTAATTTGAATAAGAATTCTATTTATCACTCACGCAGAAAGCATATAGAGATACGTCATCACTTTTTACGTGATCACTAACAACACGGGGATATTTTCTTAGAATTTATTGACACAGATCATCAATTAGTAGACATTTTTACAAAACCGCTAGCTCAAGACCGTTGCAATTATCAGTGACACGAATTAGGCATACTTGAATTTTTATATTCATAATGTGTTATGTTTAATAAAATTACTTAAAACTTGAGATTTTGGGATTTACTAATTGAAGTTATTTTAGGTACAAGTCGAAAGGCCCTTCTATCAAAAAGACGTAAAAGTCTAAGTGACACGGTGCCAAGTGTCTTTAGACAACCGCCAGATAGGATCCAGCCCCTACAGCTAAGCCAAAGTAATAGATGTTACTAAATTAAAGAACTAAAAGGTATTAAGTATATTTTTTTATTCATTATGCATCAAATGAAATGGAGAAACAATTGGACAAACTCGGACCGTGTTCGGGCCGAGCGGTTAACGTCAGTTTAGTTTTCCAGAATAGCACAGTCGGCCCTAGCTCCCTATATAACTTCATCTTCTCTTTCATTTTTCTTCACACCCGAACAAAAAACTCGAAAAACCCTAGTTTGCTACCACCCTTCCCAAGCTTTAATCTCTTTTCTTTTCAACTCTAGGAGGCTCTAGAAGGTTTTCTCCCCTCTTATACCAAGTATTTTTGAGGTATATCTATTTTCGTTTCTTTTTCAATTCTATGGCTCCAAAACTTTTCAAGAGAAGGAAAGGCGAGTCCGCGGCTTCGTCTTCTACCTCAGAATATGAACCCACCAACATGTCCAGTTCTGCTTGCCCTACTGGCAAAAAAGAATATGATGCGACCCTATTTTTGTCTATGAAAATATCGGAGTCTTGGTTTAACGCCTTTTGTTTTCAAGAAATATGCCCTGGACTATCAGTCAACTTCACTATCTTCTTGGAGTATGCCTCCACTTTTGAAAACATAGGTCTCAGAGATTTCTTTGAAACTTATAGTGTATTTATGATAATATCGTACGTATATTTTATTGTAATATGCAAATAAAAGACGACGGTAGTATATATTCTTGTATCGGCAGAAAAGATATTGAATTCAACTCAACTGACCTTAGTAAACACTTCCATATGGCGGACATCGGCGAAGCTTTATTTGAGATAAACTGAGTTCAATTTCCCTCAGATGTTACCTTTGATTCCTTTAGGGCTGCAATGTGTCATCCTAACCCAATCCTTCGGGGCGGTAGGCTATATACAAAGTACCTTAATCAAAACTTCTATGATTTGCATCGTTTTATTTATTCTGTTTTGCTTCCCAAAAAGGAATCTACTGATAAGATTACCTTTTTTGAGATGTCTGCCATGTACCACCTTTATTTCGGTATCACATTCTCTGTCCCCAAGACCTTTATGGCTTGGATGATCAGCTGTCGGAGGGTAGGTCACAACCTCCTCTACCCCATACATCTAGCAGTAATTTTTAGAAGATTTGAAATCAACCTTGATTCATGTCCTATCACCAGGTCATCTTCTGAGCTAACTAGGTCTAGGAAACATCCTCTACCACCACCTCCACCTGGTGCTACTTCTGCTGATGTTCATGCTATCCAGACGCTCCAGATCCTACTCATGCTCCTGCCCCTGCTGCTCCAAAATTTGATCCTCAGTCTATCAACAGTTCCATGACTTTGTCACCCTCTCGGAACAACGTCATCAGAGCTATATTGATGCTGAGTTCTACCATACCTCTCAGGCTCAGATCTTGAGGAATGGCATTACTTATCTACAATAGAGTTTGGTGCATCATCCTTCAGCTCCTATTCTGATTATCCGTCATCCTGGCTTCGACAGACCGAGGTTTGATGATTCGACCACCTTTGAATACTTTGATTTGACTACTGCTTACTTCGATCCTCAGCCGTCTGCTCCTCCAGCCGTGATGATGCTCGGATGTGATTTGGGCTTTTGCTTTAGAGTTTTGTGATTTTAGCTTTCTGATGATAATCTAGCACAGTTTGTAGTAGTCAAAACTCTTTCAGTTGGACTTATGTACAGTCATAAATTCTTTCAGTTATGATTTTATGCATTTGGATTTCAGGTGTATTTTTTTTAGTTGTATTCTAGTTCATGCTATTTGAGTTTTAGTTTATTTATGTTGCTGCTAGTTCTACTGAGTTATGACTTATTTAGTATGGATATTACTCTATATGTTTCTTTATCTATGTTAGATTGTTGGATTCACATATTGCATGGGAGCTACACATTTTGCATACATGACAAAGGGGGAGAAGTTTGATACCAAAAATTTAAAAAATTTGTGATATATTACTGCGACAAATTTCTGCAAGTCAGGTATATTATTTCAATGTTACATATTAGTTATATTTTGGTATAGATTCAAGTTTGTCAATTATGAAAATAGAGGAAACTGTCGGCCCATTGGCTAAATGGTCACACCTGATTTTGATAATCAACAATAACTTAAGTAGATACGCAAAATATACGAACTGCTGCAGATGTTACAGGTTACTGAAATCAAATACTGAAGAACATACTACACTTATATTGTACATCTACAAGGAACATCGCATCATCATCCAGACAAGTTTGTATCAGAATCCAAATCGAGTCATTTTATATTTTTCTGTATTTTTACTTTTATTGAGTCTAGGAAATATAAAATGTAAGATCGTTCGGGATATTATGGGTTTAGGTTTTTTTCAGTCCAAAAAGCTAAAAAGCCTACCTATCTATCCCAAAATAATCCCATATATCCAAAGAGCCTAAACCACATGAATCGAGACAAGACGATTAACAACAAGGTTAACAATCTTGTCTTGGCGATCCATACGGTCGCTTTATCAATTTCAGCGATGTGAGATCACTAGAATTGACGGATCTCAGTTTCGACGCTCGAATTCTAAAATACGAACATAATATAAATTAATAACTTACTATATATGTACTTACCATATATAGACCTTAATAATATATTTATACCAAAACTAGTCATATTGACTACTCTATTTAATATAACATATATAGTATTAAATCAACATATGAAAGTAATATATTATTAACATAAAATATAAAATTTAATTCTAGAAAATATTTATATATATTATATAATAATAAACAATATATTTTATACATAGAAAAATATATGTACAAAATTTGTATTGATTCTATAACATTATTCCTAGACTTGGTTTGCGATTTGAGGCACAAAACAATAAATGTTTAAAAATATTAAATTCTAAAAAAATTCCAAAATTAGTTAAAATAGTATTTATAATGTTAAATATTGCACAACATAAAGTTCAATATGGTTTCATGGAGTTTTGACACTTTTGGACACAAGGAAAGCTGAATTTTTCGGAGTTCGGTTACACGGCAATTGTCATAAATTTTTAAAAATAGCAAACGGATGCAAAACCTATCTACGGATACGCGTTGGAATGGTATCAACGTCTAGATTCTGAATAAAAATATTACAATAATAGAAACTGACCTTAGATAGGTCAAAATGGCTCACAACCAGATTTGCCAGTTCTGGACACCCTGTCATAGAATCGATGCCACGGGCAAACCGCTTGGAACTGGAGGATCCGGCGATCAGTGGTTGCAGTAGACACACAAAAGTAACTCTCAGATTTGGTTTGAAGTAAAACGGATAAGAAAAAGTTGATGAAATCTCGTCTGCAAGTTGACTAATCTACTGTGACAAATTCAGCACTAATTCGATCGACTTCTGGTGCCTTCTGCGCCTCGTATCGATCAAATTAGGGGCTGAGTCTCCCTGGAAAGGTTCTAAAGTGTGAGGGAGTATCCTACGGTCGAGATGAAGGTGGTCGGAGGGTTGGAAGAGGTCGAGGTGTTGAGTTTCTGTGGGATGGAAAGAAAAGTGCGAAAATAGAAAATAAATTGGAGGGGGCTCGGCTTTAATAGAAAAATATATAAAAAAAGTGTATGTAAATCCTAGATGGGAGAGATTCACATGAGGAAAAAGAAGTTGGGGTGGAGTAGGATTTGATTTAATGAGATTTGATTGCATATTCTAAAAGATACACCAATTCTATCTCCTAGGATTTAAATTGGGTCCAAATTAGGAAATTTGTTATAGGATTTGATTTAAATTAGATTTGATTAATATGGCTGCATATTAATCCAATTCTATCTCCTAGGCTCCATGGGTCACTAGTAGGACTAGTTTTGTGTCGGTAGAATTTTTGTGATCGATTTGAGTCCAATATGTCTATAGTTTAGACTTGTGTGCCACTTAAGATGAATTATCACATGGGTACACAATTGAGTGGCACACCATGGACATGTTCATATTAGTCTCAAAATGGATAAAAATTATATATTGGGTTAAATAATTTGGATCAAAATTGGGCCTTAATTGTTATTTGAAAAGCTAGTCAAATTTTACGGTAGAGACTAAAATGACTATTTTACCCCTAAAGTTGCACATGAAAAATGTAGCACAAGAGAACACGCTTGGATGGGACATGATATATCAAACTGAAGGTGGACTCGTCTAGGCTGCAATGATAGAATAGATTTGAAAAATGGATAATTATTGTGCTTAAAAAATTAAAACTACGAAAAAGTACATCTATAGTCATAATTAAAAGTAAAAATCTAATTTAATAAATAGAAAACATAAAATAGATAAAAAAATTCTAAAAAAATCCGGGTCGTTACAATCTACCCACCTTAAAAGAATTTCGTCCCCAAAATTCAACAACTCAATAATGATATGGGAGAAGACAATTTTCAACCACCGAACAATGATAAGTCTCTTTTTACCTGACCAAGCTAAGCGATACCTACCATTATGTCTAATCCTAACTTCATGATTGATAGGGCATAATAGTAAATAGACAGGGTTAGGCTATGTTTGGGTTCTTCTTATAGAGGGCCAATCTCTACACTAAAACTATCACTTTATTCTTGCTCAAGTGACTACCATAATGGTGTAACCTAGTATGACCATATATTTATTTCTATATTGAGGATGTCTACCCACCTTTGGTCACACTACCCCCATCAAACACATGATGGCTCAAAATTTTATAACCCTTGCATACTATTTGCAAAAAATCCACACCACTAGATACCTATGGCACATGGCATCTCTAATCCCTCTTATCTATCGAGCAATCAAAATATAATAAGCAAACTAACTTACACTATAACTAAAGATTTTTTTGATAAATCCTATATAGCACGATCATTCGTCACTCTGAAATAAGAAGAGACGAGAAGCAATGACATTAGAAAGCAAGAAAAGAATAATCGAGAGCAAATACGAAGTTCCAAGATGATAGAAAAATTTCTAAAGAATTGTCAAGACAGATGTGGACTTTGATTCCTAAGGGTTTAGTCATGTTCACAGGCCCGTTTGGTACAGTAACGTAACCAAAACGACTAACTTGACCTATATGGGCCACCAAAAAAATGTAATGCTCCAGTCCCAAATACGTAGGACTAGGATACGTATACATGCCAGCTACTCATCGAGAGGACTCCAGCCCAACTTAAATACGTATAAGCTGTATGGTTGTTCTAGACCAACTATATCTCAATCCATTAAGTATTAGTAACAATGACGAATCAAGTGCAGTAAGGCTGATCAGACCATAATACACTGATTCTAGAATAGATAAATATGTTAGAGTAGATCCCCAATAACGCATTTATCATGAACAAACTAGAGAAAAGTAGAAGCTTGTACAAGACTATGGTATAATACAGCAAGAATCAAATATATGACAAAATCTAATTACAGAAGAGAAAGATAAAACATCAACTAAATATACCTGCAGTCATGGTATAGCAATCATCCTCCATCAGTGTACCATACCTTCATCTAATACATGGACAGATTACTAGGTCCTCAGAGGACTAGCAAGACACATAATATACATGCCTACTGTACAGTAAATAACATGCAAAAAATAGGAATAACAAGTAGAAGAAAGGATAACACATAAATGAACTCTACAGATGGTGACATGTCATAAGAATATAATATTAATCATGTTATAGGTGCATATGATAAAAAATCATAGCCCGGTGAGGCACTAACAATCCTATAACAGGTGCTCTATCGTAGTCCGGGGATGCAATAACAATAGAGGCATAGCCAAAGCTAATAAAACATTCCCTCCTAAGGTACTAGGAACTCAAGTCTATCTAGTCATGTCCAAGTCAAGTACAGGTCAAATAGGTCAGGGAAAACATGGCACAAGCATATTAATACTATCACTAGACACGAACAAGATAGGAAAGATAGAACATGTAAGTATTGAAAGAAAAAGTTATAATCTACGCGCACGTGAAACTGTAAAGTAACCATAAACGAAGCAAGAGAAATATATAACCAAGCAAGAAGTAATGGAACTATAGAAAAGCATGTAAATACCGTAAAGTTTGGCAAGGTGTAATTGCTTAGAGTTTTGTCCAAACAGTGCGGAGAGTCCAGAACCAAAATCTATCTAAACTATCTATGAACGAATGAATCATACTCCATGCAATATCTACAAACCTAAATCATAAACAAATATGCATTATTTATTAAATACAATTATGACTAACCACTCCTACCTAGAAAGCTTGGGTCATTCTAAGTCGTGTAATACCTACGTAAACCATTTTATTAATCATACCACCAAGTGCTGGGTTATATTAATCTCTATGATCACTATTTGTTAATATTATGGATTACAAACTCTAGGTTCAAATATTATGTTTGCATCTCGTAATTCATAAAATAAAACCTATACGACACGAATCGAGATAAGACGATTTACCACAAGGTTAACAATCTTGTCTTTGCGATCCATACGGTCGTTTTGTCAATTTCAGCGATGTGAGATCACTGGAATTCACAGATCTCAGTTTCGACGCTCGAATTTTGAAGTACGAACATAAAATATATTAATAACTTACTATATATGTACTTACCATATATAAACCTTAATAATATATTTATACCAAAACTAGTCATATTGACTACTCTATTTAATATAACATATATAGTATTAAATCTACATATAAAAGTAATATATTATTAACATAAAATATCACTTTTAATTCTGGAAAATAATTATAAATATTATATAATAAGAAATAATATATTTTATACATAGAAAAATATCTGTCAAGATTTGTATTGATTCTATAACATTATTCCTAGACTTGGTTTGCGATTTGAGGCCCAAAACAATAAATGTTTAAAAAATATTAAATTCTATAAAAATTCCAAAAGTTAGTTAAAATAGTACTTATAATGTTAAACATTGCACAACATAAAGTTTGGTATGGTTTCATAGAGTTTTGACACTTTTGGACACAAGGAAAGCAAAAAATTTCGGAGTTCGGTGACACGGCAAATGTCATAAATTTTTAAAACTAGCAAACTGATGCAAAACATGTCCTACAGATATCCTTCATAATTCTATCAACGTTTATATTCTGAATAAAATATAACAAGATTAGAAACTGACCTTAGATACGTGAAAAATGGCTTGCAACCATATTCGTCAGTTCTGGACACCCTGTCGTAGAATCGATGCCACGGGCAAACCGCATGGAACTTGGGTATCCGACTATCAGAAGTTGGAGTAGACATACAAAGGTAACTATCAGATTTAGTTTGAAGTAAAACGGATGGGAAAAAGTTGATGATATCTAGTATGCAAGTTGACTAACCTGTTGTGACGAATTCAGCACTAATTCGGTCGAGTTTTGGTGCCTTCTGTGCCTCGTATCGATCAAATTAGGGGCTGAGGCTCCTTGGGAAGGTGCTAGAGTGTAGGGGGGTATCCTAGGGTCGAGATGAAGGTAGTAGGAGGGTTTCAAGAGGTCGGGGTGATGAGTTTTTATGGGATGGAAAGAAAAGTGCAAAAATAGAAAAGAAATTCGAGGGGGCTTAATTTTAATAGAAAAGTATATAAAAAGTGTATGTAAATCCTAGATGGGAGAGATTCACATAAGGGAAAAGAAGTTTGGGTGGAGTAGGATTTGGTTTAGTGGGATTTGATTGCATATTCTAAAAGATATACCAATTATATCTCCTAGGATTTAAATTGGGTCCAAAATAGGAAAGTTGCTATAGGATTTGATTTAAATTAGATTTGATTAATATGGCTGCATATTAATCCAAAAAAATTATTTAATATATATCTAATAGGTTAGGATACCCTAGGCTGGGCTCCATGGGTCACTAGTATGACTAGTTTTGGGTCGGTAGAAATTGTGATCAATTTGAGACCAATATGTCTATAGTTTAGACTTGTATGCCATTTAAGATAAATTAGCACATGGGAACTCAATTGAGTGGCACACCAAGGACATGTGCGTAGTAGGTTCAAAATGGGTCAAAATCATATATTGGGTCAAATGATTTGGATCGAATTTGGGCTTTAATTGTTATTTGGAAAGCTAGTCAAATTTTACGGTAGAGACTAAAATGACTATTTTACCCCTAAAGTTGCACATGAAAAATTTATCACAAGGGAACACGCTTGGATGGGACATGATATATCAAACTGAAGGTGGGCTCATCAAGAATACAATGATGGGGATAGATTTGAGAAATTGATAATTATTGTGCTTCAAAAATTAAAACTACGGAAAAGTACTTCTATAGTTATAATTAAAAATAAAAATCTAATTTAATAAATATAAAACATATAAAATAGATAAAAAAATTATTCTAAAAAAATTAGGGTCCTTACATAATGCTTTCTTCTTGATTATAGCCTTGATCTACTAGACGTGCTTTGTTGCGTGTTACTGAACCATTCTCATCTAACCTATTTCGGAACACCCACTTGGTACCAATGATCGGATGATCAATAAGTCTAGTAATGAGTTCCCAAATTGGATTCCGTTCAAATTGGTTTAGTTCTTCTTTTATTGCAGAAATCCAAAAATTTATCATTAAAAGCTTCTAAAATATTCTTATGTTTTATTTTAGAAATAAATGCAATATTAACAACTAAATCTCTTTTGCTTGAGCGAGTACTTACACCTCTTGATACATCATATATTACCAGTTCTTCTGGATGATCTTGTGGAAATCGCAATCGTTTCGGTAGACTCTCCAGGTAGGATGAGGATGGTGTATCTTCTGATGTTCTATTTGAGGGAGTTTTCTTTCTTCATTGTCACTAACATCGTTGCATTGACTATTCAGCTCGTCGAATGTGACATTTATCGACTCTTCAACAACAATTGATCTTTTGTTGAATACCCTGTATCCTTTGCTCTTTACATCATATCCCAAGAATATGCCCTCTTCAGCTTTTTTATTAAATTTTTTCAAGTTGTCTTTTGTGTTCAAGATGAAACATCTGTAACAAACACCTTGAAATAGCTGATGTTAGGAGTTCTATTAAACTACAATTCATACGGAGTCTTCTTAGAGATTGGTCTAAAAAGAACTTTGTCCAAAACATGGCATACTGTAAAGATAGCTTCAGCCCAAAAGTATTTTAGAAGATTATACTGGTTTAGCATAACTTTGGCCATATCGCCAAGAGTTCTATTCTTTCTCTCCCCAACGCCATTCTGTTGAGGAGTTCTGGGGCAAGAGAATTCATATGATAACCCATTTGAATCAAAAAAGGACTTAAATTCATGGTTATCAAAATTTTTTCCATGATCACTTCGTATGTGAGTAATCATAAATTCTTTTTCATTTGTACCTTTTTACAAAAAGACAAATTCAAAAAATTCCTCACTTTTATTTGCAAGAATGTAAACTCAAATATACCGTGAATAGTCATCAACTATCACGTAAGTATATAGCTTACCGCTAAGACTGGCGACTGTACTTGGTCCAAACAAGTCCATACGTAATAATTGAAGTGATCTAAAGATACTTACAACGTTTACTGATTTAAAATGTGATCTAGATGCCTTGTTCTTTTCACATTAGACACAGACAATATCTTTCTTAACTATTATATTAGGTAAGCCTCTTACCATTTCTTTATGGACAACCTTGGAATAGTGTCGATGTTCGCATGTCCAAGACAAATATGCCATACCCTGCTATCGTCTTTAGTTGTGAATAGACACTTTCCTGTACTGTTAGTATTCTATGACAAATATAATACATATATATTTTTCTCTTTTATTCCCTCAAAGGAAGTTATTCCAGAAGTTCTATGATAAACTAAATATTTGTTCTTAATAAAATTAATTTCGTAACCATGATCAGTTAGTTGACTAATACTTAGCAGGTTATGTTTTATTATGTTACTAAGCATACATTTTTAACAATGGATTTGGGAGAAGTACATATGTTGCCAACTCCAATTATATGTCCTTTCAAGTTATTTCCAGAGGAGACATAGCCTTCTTTTTTCATCGATTGAGTTGCAAACAATGCGTTATCACCTGTCATATGCCTGGAGCAACCACTATCGAGGATCCACTTGATTCTAGTGAAGGAGGAAGTTCCACCTACAACTCATTTTGAAGATGTAACCTTTGGTACCCACTTTCTTGAGGGTCCTGATTTGTTAGCTTTTGGAACCCATGTATACACATTCATATCTACTAGCCTTCTATTCTTACATTGATGTGATACATATCCTTTTATACCACAATAATGACATATAGCAAACATGTTAGTGCTAGATAAAGTTCAAAGATCATGTATATGTGTTTTTGAAGGAGTGTGTGTTTTCTTGTTGTGTGAAAAAGTTTACTTATATGCATGGCTTCTAGTAGTTCTAGCAATGTTGTTCGTTTTCTGTTTGTGCTTAGCCTTGTGACTTGTGTTCACTTCAACTATAGGTTTGACAACCTGTTTGCCCATCTTAATCTCTAAATTTTTAGAGACGTCACAGGATTCATTGTATTTAGCCGTGAGTGCATCTATTCTCTGAGTTGCAATATTGTACTTCTTTTTCTCCAGTTAATAGAGATCGTTAAGTTTTATATTTGCTTGATTAGTTTTATCAAGATTTTCAAGGGTATTATGTAAGCTTAACTTTATGGAAGTAATCTCATTTATGCCACTAAAAGAATCTCTAATATCTTCTAACATTTGAGATCGCTTAGAGAACTAAGATTATACAAATTTTAGCTCATACTTATCTTCTAACAGATCAGTGAAAGCATCAAACAGTTTATCAAAAGTAAATTCTTTATAGAGAGGGTTCAATATTACCTTAGCATCTATAGCCATAAAGCAGAGGTTTGTTGTGTTGTGAGGCTTCTCTTCATCTTCAGAGTTACTAGCTTCATTTTCACACCAAATACTAGTGTTAGCATAGTTTCTAGTTGAAGTCCTTCTTCTGCCTGACTGATCATGACTGCTTCCCTTTCTTATAATAGGAAAATCTTTTATGATGTGATCGATTCTCTTACAACTGAAGCAGATCGGTTCTTCGTCGTCTCTGGAATCTTTCTTCTTCTTGTTTGACTTCTCATATCTGAGGAATCTTCTGAAGTTCCTTGTCATAAGCGCCATCAGCTCGTTGTCTGAGCTGTCTGACTTATATTCGTCATCGGAGGTTGTCTTATGGTTAGCTTTGAATGCTATCGCCTTCTTTTCTGGTCCTGACTCTTTCAAATCTTTAAGGTCTAGCTCACCTTCATAAGCTTTCCCATAAGGGTTTCAAGAGTCATCATTGTGAGATCGGTTCCTTCAATTATGGCTGTCGCTTTAGGATTCCAGTTCTAGGTTAGCCCGTGAAGTACCTTCTGAATCTTCTCGTGATTGTTGTATTCTTTTCCAAAGGAAGATAGAGGATTAACAATATCTAGAAACCAAGTAAACATATTTGTAATTGTCTCATTAGGCTTCATTTTGAAGGTCTCATACTCTTGTATTAGTCGTGAGATTTTGGACTACTTCACTTGTGGAGTGCCTTCATGAATAACCTCAAGAAGTTTCTAAACCTCGTGAGATGTGACACATTTTGTAACTCTATTAAACATAGTTCTATCTACAGGACAGAATAAAGCACTATTAGCTTTTGTATCAAGACTAGCTTGTTTCTTTTTATTGTCAGTATATTTGTCAATAGTTTTTCAACTAGATTACCCTCTACAACAATAGGTAGTGGTTTCTTATAACCATTCATGACAATCGACCATAAATCAAAAATAAAGAGACCTGAGGTAAAAGCTCATATATGTCTTCCAATACGTGTAGTTTATGCCATCAAATAGGGGTAGCCTATTTGTTGATTGGCTTTCACCATTGCTTGGATATAACGATACCATACCTCAAAGGAGTTTTAATCCAACTAGAGAGAAACCGTACTCTGATAACAATTGTAGGATCGATGGCACCTCTAGAGGGGGATGAATAGAGTGCAGCAAAAAATATGTCCCAAGTAAAAAACTAAGCAGGTAAAGCAAATATATAAAAAAATCTTTAATGCAATGAAGTAAAGCAATAAGTAAGTAGAGTCAAGATAGCAATTTACATACACCAAGGTTTATACTAGTTTTCCTCTTAGAGGACTAGTCCAGTTCGTGAGAACTCTTGCTCACTATAATCCACTATTTTTTAATAGAGGTTATACTGCGTGCTATGCTCCGAAGAACACGCCAACTTCAATACCGTCATATTTTTATCTGAAGCCCATGAACAAACTTCAAACACCTTTCTGTAGAAAGCTTTTATACGCCAAGCTTGTGCAACTCAAATACTCCTAATCGAAAACCACTGGCACTTAGTAGAATATGAGTTGTCTTGTAGATTTAAAGATTGAAACTCTTTAAGTAGATAGAAAGCTTTGGAATAGATAGAGAAGATGAAGAATGAATGAGTGGATAGAAATGAAAATTCTTCTTTTTTATAGGATTATCTAGGATAGAGTTCGGGCAGAACTCGGTAGGATAACGTTCATAATATTGAACTTTGCATATCCAAAGGAGTAGAAAAATACAGCTGACCAGGAGTGATTTGACTTCACCGAGTTCGGTCTGACTTTAGGTAGAACTCTAGCTGAGTTCGTTAGGTCAATTCTAGGTCTTTTTTGTTTGCGGAGTTTTTGAGTAAACAAAAGTCCTAGATTTTTATTTTGGGCCAGGAATACGAATTTTATGAGTAGGGTCTTCAAAATTTGCTAGTGATCCCGACGCACAATTTTTTAGACTCAAATAAAAAGAAAATACAAAATAAAGTATAAAAAATAGTCGAGACAAAATCTGCGATCTTCTGTTTCCTTTCATATCAAGTTCAAAATTTTAGGTCAATTATCAAAATAGGTTCGACCATGGTTGAATGGGCCAACATATCTGCAACGATAGAGAGTAGTTACTATGGCCTTGATATGCATCCATCATGGGAGTAGGGATATGACATGCATTTCCTAGTTATGCTATTAAGATAATTTAATATTAGAGCCACACCCTCATTAGTTTAGTTGTTTTGCATACTATAATTACCTTGGACTCACCTAAGAATATTAGGATTTACTAGTTGGCATCAACATTGCTTAAGCCCTACATTCAACACGTTTAGTAGTCTCCTAATTGTTGCATAGAGAAACTTTTTTGGAGTAGCAAATGAAGGACTTAGTCGTCAAAGGATTTCTACGACGCACCTTAGAGTTTGATATCCCTCTTTGTAAATCTTGTATATGTTATAAGAAGAAGGAAATGGCCTATGCCCTCGGGTCCTGTGTCATCATAGCATTTCGTGCCAGAAGAATCCCCTTGGGAACACAAGTATGCCAAACACAATCATTTTTCATGTAATCAAAATCGGAGAATGATCTTCAAATTTGAATCATATCCACTGTATCACGTTATCTATTAAATCTTTTATTATTCTTTATTAATCAAAGTCAAGGTACGATATGACGACTTTGAATTTCTCTAACTTCATTATTCATAGAACCATGTCTTAGTTTAATCTCGAGAAAGGAATTTCTGAAGTGTATAGATTGTAAGGCCCTCTAAATTTAGGATTTAATAGGATTACTGATTGATTAGGATAAGTTGGTTTCCACTCGGATGATAAATCAGCGCCTGATGAACACCCACTTTCTATTTAGATCATTTGATGTCCTCTACCGTGACATTGATATTCGGAGCGCACACTAGATGTTACCTTCCAACAAATTTCATATCCAAGATCTAGAAGTGTCCACCTTCACTTAGGCATATCATGTCCCACTCAAACATGTCCCCTTGTATTCTATTTTCATAATATAAATTTCAGGTCAAAAAAGCTAACTATAACCCTTAACATAATAACGATGTACTTTCTAACTTCAATTAGAGATCCAACTTTGACTCAAATCATTCGACCCAATATATGGTTGTGTTCTACTCGAAGCCCACTATGCACTTGCTACTTTGTGCTACTCGATGGAATTCACATGTGCTACTTAAACAAAAAAGTCCCAAAAGGCGTATTTTTGGGATTAAGGAACCTAGTTGACCAACCCAACTAGCAAATAGCCCAACCACTTGAGTTTGAACCTATTCTAGCAAATAAGAATGGTTCAGATTATTTTTATGACATCTTGTCCAGCCAATATAGATTTAAACCCAAGATTCATTCAATCAAAGATTCATGTTTTGATCAACCCAGCCTTATTACCAGCTAGAATAACTTGGAGCTGGTCGATTAGACGATCTTGTAGATCCTCAGCAGCAGCATAGAGCAATCACATAGAATATTGTCCTAGATATGCCATTTATTGTTAAGGCACTAGTTGCTAATGGAGCAACACCCTTAATAGTTTAGTTGTCCTGCTTAATATAGTCGACCCATCATTTTCTAGAAAATACTTGGGTTTAGTAGTTAGCAGTAGTATCACAAAGTACTACCTTTGACACCATTAAGTTGTCACGACCTGCACCTAGAATTTGGACATAAATCGTGGGCATGCCCAGCCTACACCGCAGAGTCGGCGGTAGAATATTGTATATTCACAATATGATGAACAACTCACGCAAGATATACACTCCTCTTGGGAGGACAATAATATATAACCAATCAAATACTCAACCACAGCTTCAAATCAAAATTGCATAAAAGAATATAGAAAAGAATAAACAGTCATAAAATTTACGAAATAAATAATCTCCATACTACATGTCCATCAAATGTCAAATATCAAAATGTCAACTAAATCTGGAGACAAATCCGGCCTCAAACTAAAACTAATCTAACTAAGCAAAGGGAGCTGGGTCAGGTGCTACAAACTCCTCATGTGACGTAAGGTCGGGCTCAGTTACGTTTCCTATATACATAGACCCTACTGCGTAGGGTATCCGTCCTCATCATTCTCACCTAAAATATTTATCCGGTCAGGATGGAATGAGTACAATTTATTTAGTGCAGTTCCAAGTATATGATAACGACAATAAGACAAAGTTTAGTCATAAAATACATGATGAGACAAACAACTATAACATGGTAATATAATAAATAGTAGACATGAAATATATGAGAACATGTAAGAATAAAGTAAGGAAACCTAGTAATCTAAGTGTGTCGAAGTACTCATTTTAATGTGTGATCGACTGGGACAATACACCGCATGGTCTACATAGGATTTGCATTCTCACTACCTAAATACCATAAAAATAAATAAATTAAAGCACGGTCTATGGGTCTGATCACACATCTACTTGGTACTTTCCCATTCCGATACGACATATAAGAAGGATGACAAGTTATGACAAAAAAACCATAAATTGTATCCATGTAACGAGCGTGTCGAGAATCAAATATCATACCACTAATAATGAAATATAGTAATTAACATTATTGGAAACAAACAATAAATGTGCCCGCCAGTCGTCTCCAGCCAAGGATGCGGGTCTGATACCAAATCTGAATCCGAGTAACCAATTATAAGAATTTATAATGACAATGAGTGAATCGAAATAAAATAAACCTATCTACTTGGTCTTTTAGGTCGTTAGATCGATGTCTATACTAATTTTTGGGTTTATACTAGTGGCTTGTACTAGGTTTACCTTTTTCTCTATATCAACCTATATCTATCTAAGATACCCTTGACAAGACTTGAACTTCTATGTGCCCTAGGACACAAATACTCATAATTCTCTGTTTCCTATAACAACTGCTCCTGTGAAATTTTCTATATTGTCTAGTGCAGTTGTACCCAATTACTGCTATTGCCCTTTGTTCCATTGTTACAGTTCTTACCCCATAAGATACATACACATAGGTCCTAGTTCTATTACACTCTCGAACACACTTGGTGCTTGTTTGTTGTCCTGTAAACTTTAGTATATGCAGGTACTTGGCCTTACACCATTCAATCCTTGTGCATATATATTTATCTAGACCACTTTCTACCTGTTAGTGTACATGGGTACCTGATAAAGTTGTATATATGTGCAACTCTTCCCAATCTCTTTCCTATTGTTACCGACATTCACATTCCCAGACCATTTTTTGACTATATTGTCCCAATTTGTTACCTGTGTGTACTGTTGCTATTGGTTGCACTCCTAGGTACACCTGCCTTGTCTAAAACCTGCCTATTGTTGCACAAGGTTTGTCAAATGTTGCTATATTTCCTCTGTTAGATCTGTCCCTAACACCAATTGGCATCTCATAACATCAACACATACATACCATGGAATACTTCCTGGTATTCACGATACACAAGTGCAAGTTTGTGAAACTCTTAATCACGTAGACACACAAATAACTTATTGACACCCCATTGATACCTATGGCCCTATACCACCCCTCTTCCCTGTTGTTGCTCTGTACTCAGTCATGAGTACCTATGAACCCTATGACTCCACCCTCCTCTCTCGATCCTTCACTGATACCATTTTCCTTTTATCCCATATTGGAACTTACATCTGCTGCTATGGAAGATGTAACACCCCAGTCCAAAAATACGTGTAGGACCAGGATACGATACATGCCAGCAACACTTCACCAATGGGCCAAATTTCAAAGTAAGCCCATTAGTGAAATGCTTAAGCTGTAAATCATGATAACAACCCAGCAATACAATACAAGTCACAGGTCACAGCTAATCTCATCCACACAGAAAATATGACATGATATATTAAGTCCAATAAAATAATACTAATGAGAAGTATCTGTCCAACATAAAATAGAAACAATAACTGTGCGGGTAAGACATCCCGAAACCACAGTATAAAAAAATAAATAATCAACTACATGTCCACTAAAAAAGGAAGAAAATAAAGTATCAAGTCTAAAAGAGTCATGTCTCAAGAGAAATCTTCTGCCACTATCTCGTCCTCCTACGAAGGTACATCACCCGTTTCGACTCCAGAATCGTATACCTCCGGGTAGTCCTCGTCTCTAACTTAGCCTAAAGATCACCAGGTCCTCAGAGGACTAGAAAGACACATAATATACATGCCAGCTATTACAGTAATAAAATACGTGGATAGATGAAAAGTGATATAAGAAAAGAAGGATTAAAGGGAGCAGTGCTAGAACTATAACATAAAAGAAATGGCATGCTTGAGAATCGTGCTAATAAACATGACTAAAGTAAATTGAGGTAATCCGCAACCCGGTGGTTGCTAACGGCCCTATAGATTGCAGCCCGGTGGTTGCTAACAACCTATAGTTAGTCTCAATCGCAGCCCGGTGGTTGCTAACGATTGAGAGTGGTCAGGTATAGTCACGTCTATAACAAGGTCCTCGCCTAAAACTATGAGTCAAGTCAAACATATCAAGTCCAAGTCATGTCTACGTCACACATGTCAGAGATACATGACATGGACAAAGAAATTCTAACTCTAGACATGAACAAGATAAGAAAAATACGACAAGTAATATGGAGAAAGAATAAAATCTACGTGCACGCAAAAATAGAAAGTAACAAGAACATGGAACATGAGAAGTATGAGACTAAGTAAGATATGAAAAATAATAATATGGAAAAACTTGTAAATACTGTAAATCTTGGCAAGGTGTACTTGCCTGGTGTCGTGCTGGGAATCTGAAACGTCGCTCCCGCGCCCACGCCGCCGGAACCCGACGCTCCTAGATAATTAATTAACAAAATTAACCCACTACTCATGAACTTACAATATGACTTAATTAGTCAAGATAATATTTTAAGATTATATTCAATTTCTCGTGGAACCCTTTAGACCCACACAATCACACACAGGCTCCACAAGACACCCAACACAGTTTTAGGGTTTTCGACTTTCCAATTAATCGGTTATGTTCCTACTTCAATCCTATACTTAAAAATCACATAAAAATCATAAGAATATTATTTAAACTAATTTTCTATAGATTTATCTCATAATTTCCAGAATTTATATTTCAAAAAAATTATACTACTAGTTGTCTATCGGGTCGACTTAGTCTACCCGAAATTTGTCTAGAACTTCATTAATTATCTAAAATTATGAAAACCCTTAAAAATACAATTTAAACAGAATTAAAATGTCCTAAATATCAGAATATAAAATTTTGATGCAAGGTTTTCATGGTACTATGGTTTGGAATCTTCTAGGTCAACAAGTCACCCGAAAATGACTAGTTTTGACCTATAATTTTTCCGACCAGAATTGAATTAATAAATTCCTGGAAAAATACTTAAAAATCTTAATTTAAATATATTAACCTATATAAAATTCAGTTTTGAATATTTCCTACATAAACTTATAGTTCCTTCACAACGTGGTATGTTTTGGCTCTACCGAAACATGAAAATATCTATCATAATTCATAAAAATTTTATGGGTAAAAATACTACCCAAGAGGCATCAAAACACTATTTTTACAAAATTAATACCATAATTTCTATAGATTTATGAGATGTATTTGAGAAGAAAAAGTTAGGGTTTCTTACCAAGGTCCTTGCTTTGTGAAGGCTTATTCTTGTCAAAGCTCCCTCCTTTGATGATGTCCTTACTCGTCAATCCTTTTTTGATAAGCTTTGAGGGGTGGACAATGGTTAGGATTGGTTGGATAGAAAAGATGGAGTTTTTAGGGTTGGTTCGGTGGAGTTTGGATGGAAGAAGGATGAAAGAAGGAGCCTTTATGGAGGAAGATGAGTTATGTGATGGAGGGGATGATGTAGTAGAGGGGAGGGGATGCTATTTTTGAAATTAATGGTAAAGGAGCTGCTCTTGGGTGATAAATAAGATTTTTTGGTGTTAGGGTTAGAGTTTTGATAATGATATATATATATATATATATATATATATATATATATATATATATATATATAGGCCTATGGGTTGAGTTTATATATGTAGGAGGGTGTTTCCATGCATGGCATGGCCCGGCAATGTACGAGATTATTTTTGGACGAAAATTACATGAAAATAATCTTTTGTTGGTCATATGTGGGGTCCACATGGATTGGTTTGGTTATTTAATGAGTTGGCTAGTTGATTTGATTGAGCATTTAAAGAAAAGGTTTTCTAATCTGGAACTAGTTAGATTTCAAAATATAAATGTAATCTAAATCTGAAATAATATACAATATATATATTTATTAATATATATTAATGTCCAATATGCATACATGGGTTTGGATTAGACTTTGGGTCAAATGTAAACTAATGCCAACTAGGATTACACTAAGATGACACATAGACGCTCTCTATAAATAAAAACTTTCCAAAATTGAAAATATATTAATATTAATAAAATATATATACAAAATATAAAACAACATGAAGGTATTTGAGACTACAACATGTCTATTTAGATTTGGATTTGGTTCGGGTCAAGTCAGGGCTAAATTGGTACAACCCGGTCTCCTAGAAAGTCAATAATCTAATAATTAAATAAATAAATCATCGGTGGAGGTTAAGTCACAACTTGGCCTGGTTTTCCTAGTTATAACATACTTATGGCTCGGCCTTCCCTACCGTGGCTAAAATACTAGTCAAAGCACACGTGTACACTATCCATGTCACAATTCTTAGTCGTCTTGTACTGCAAATCTGAACCATGGCTAAGGTCATCTATAATAATAACTATTTAATAAAAAAATATTTATAAATTTCATAAAATCCTATTTAAATCTAATAAATAATAAATAAAAAAATAAATCTAAAAATTTAGGGCTATTACATTCTACCCCCTTAAAAGAATTTCGTCCTCAAAATTAAAATCACTTACTAGGGTAAAGAAAATATGTCTATGGTTCAAAAATATTTCTAATGGTGTGCTATGTTTCTATGGTTGTTCCTAAGTAAGCAAACAAGTATGTAACAAGCAAGTATAACTAGCATTCTATTATAAACTAAGTTATTACCTTCATTTGCTCCTTGGGTTGCTGCTCCGGCTTCAACTGTCATGGCAAAGGCCTGTCCTGGTCGCTGTACTGCCTGTTGTCTCGCCTGCACAAACTGAGTTACCTGGTCGGGAAGTGGTCCACGCAGATATCCTCCTTGTGTTGTGGGTTGAGCTGGAATTAGTGGTGCTGGGGTGCTGGTCCTTCAGTACGTTTCTCAGGGCAAGTTTGAATATGGTGTTGATCAGAGCCACAACACAAACAAAGCTTTAACCTCCGATGGCAATCTTTTTGGACATGTCCTCTTCTGTTGCAATATTGACAACTGGGAATTTATGGAATTGGGTATGGAGCAGTTCTTGGTCGTGGATGTACGATTATGCGTCTTTCAGGTCCTCCCGTTGATGCTTTTGCTGATGATATTGTTGGATGTGGTCGCCTCTCACTGGTTCCCTTTCGATGGACTCGCTCTAAAAGTCGTGCTTCTGTAAGAACTCCGGAGTAAGTGGTAGGTGCAGGTGCTCCAATAAGCTCATGTAGTCTGTAGTTCAGCCCTTCGTAGAAATTTTCGGCCTTCTCTTCTTCAGTCTGGATCAATGTAGGTGCGATGCGGCTCAGTCGTAGAAACTCGACGTTGTATTCTTCCACGGTCATGCTGCCTTGCTCGAGGTGCACAAATTGTCTTCGAAGCTCTGCTTTGAAAGTGGTAGGGATAAACATCTCTTGGAAGAGTTTGGAGAACACCTCCCAAGTGACCTTATCCTGTCCAAGTCTTTTCTCCTCCGTAAGCCACCAGTGGTGCGCATTGCCGGTCAGCTGCATCCTGACGGCAATCATCCATCGATCTCTCAGTAACTCGGATGCCTCCAATTGATGCTAAATGTTGGTGAGCCATTCATGAACTTCGGTGGGCTCCTCCTTGCCTGAGAACTTATTTGGCTTCAGATGGAAAATGTTTGCGATGGTTTCCATCATCGTCTGGGGAACTGGTGGAGTGGCCCTCTCTAGTACTGACACGATGCGATCCTCCATGTGCTCCGTCTGTCTCTGCTGGGCCTCAAACTGAACTTGTTGTTGCGCTTGCATCATCATGTAGATGGTCTGGAAAAGCTGCTGGGGATCCATCATTTGTCCAGGCTGGGGAAACATCGTCGGTGGCATCGAAGGCAGTGCTGGCATGGATGGGATGTCGTCTCTCCTGACCCTTGGTGGATGCGAAGCTGCTGGATCGTCGGGTTGGGTAGAAGAACCTCCAACCGGTGGTGGGGTCGTGTCGACATGAGTCACTATACCGCCCTGTGGGGTGACGACGGGGTTTTCGTCACTGGCTTGCGGGTCCATTTCACTATACTCAAACAAAACTTATAAGCTTAAAGAAAAATTAATATCAAGCAGCATGCATGTCAACGAAATAATTTTGAAGTTGAAATATAGAATTCAAGGACGTGAAACAATATAAAGATATGGATGAGATCCTAAGGGTCTTTAATATCCTATTCGCAGGATCACGTCGGTACAGTAATATAACCGAAGTGGTTAACGTAGACCTGTATGGGCCACCACAAAAATATGTAACGCCCCAGTCCCAAAATACGTATAGGACCAGGATACGATACATGCCAGCAACACTTCACCAATGTGCCAAATCTCAAAGTAAGTCCATTAGCGAAATGCTTAACCTGTAAATCATGATAACAATCCAGCAACACAATACAAGTCACAGGTCACAGCTAATCTCATCCACACAGAAAATATGACACGGTATATCAAGTCCAATAAAATAATACTAATGACAAGTATCTGTCCAACATGAAATAGAAATAATAACTGTACGGGTAATACATCCCAAAACTACAGTATAAAAAATAAATAATCAACTACATGTCCACTAAAAAAGGAAGAAAATAAAGCAAATCTAAAAGAGACATGTCTCAAGAGAAGTCTTCAGCCACAATCTCGTCCTTCTACGAAGGTACATCACCCGCCTCGACTCCAGAACCATATACCTTCGTGTAGTTCTCGTCTCTAACTAAGCCTGGAGAGATCACCAGGTCCTCAGAGGACTAACAAGACACATAATATACATGCCAGCTATAAAAGTATTAAAATGCATGGATAGATGAAAAGTGATATAAGAAAAGAAGGATTAAAGGGAGCAGTGCTAGAACTATAACATAAAAGAAATGGCATGCTTGAGAATCGTGCTAATAAACATGACTAAAGTAAATTGAGGTAATCCGCAACCCGGTGGTTGCTAACGGCCCTATAGATTGCAGCCCGGTGGTTGCTAACAACCTATAGTTAGTCTCAATCGCAGCCCGGTGGTTGCTAACGATTGAGAGTGGTCAGGTATAGTCACGTCTATAACAAGGTCCTCGCCTAAAACTATGAGTCAAGTCAAACATATCAAGTCCAAGTCATGTCTAGGTCACACAGGTCAGAGATATATGACATAGACAAAGAAATTCTAACTCTAGACATGAACAAGATAAGGAAAATAAAACAAGTAATAGGGAGAAAGAATAAAATCTACGTGCATGCAAAACTAGAAAGTAACCAAAACATAGAACATGAGAAGTATGAGACTAAGTAAGATATAAAATAAAATAATATAGAAAAACTTGTAAATATTGTAAAGCTTGGCAAGGTGTACTAACCTGGTGTCGCGCTGTGAATCTGAAACGTCGCTCCCACGACCACGCCGCCGGAACCCGACGCTCCTAGATAATTAATTAACTAAATTAACCCACTACTCATGAACTTACAATATGACTTAATTAGTCAATATAATATTTTAAGATTATATTCAATTTCTTGTGGTATCCTTTAGACCCATACAATCACACGCTTGCTCCACAAGACACCGAACACAGTTTTAGGGTTTTCGACTTTCCAATTAATTGGTTATGTTCCTACTTCAATCATATACTTAAAAATCATATAAAATTCATAAGAATATTATTTAAACTAATTTTCTATAGATTTATCTCAGAATTTCTAGAATTTATATTTCTAAAGAATTATACTACTAGTTGTCTATTTGGTCGACTTAGTCTACCCGAAATTTGTCTAGAACTTCATTAATTATCTAAAATTATGAAAACCATCAAAAATACAATTTAAACAGAATTATAATGTCCTAAATATCAGAATATGAAATTTTGATGCAAGGGTTTCATGGTATTAATGGTTTGGAATCTTCTAGGTCAACAAGTCACCCGAAAATGACTAGTTTTGACCGGTAATTTTTTCGACCAGAATTGAATTGATAAATTCGTAGAAAAATGCTTAAAAATCCTAATTTAAATATATTAACCTACATAAAATTCAATTTTAAATAATTCCTACATAAATTTATAGTTCCTTCACAACGTGGTATGTTTTGGCTCTACCGAAACATGAAAATATCTATCATAATTCATGAAATTTTTATGGGTGAAAATACTACCCAAGAGGCATGAAAACACTTTTTCTACAAAATTAATACAATAATTTCTACAGATTTATGAGATGTGTTTTAGAAGAAAAAGTTAGGTTTTCTTACCAAGGTTATTGCTTTGTGAAGGCTTATTCTTGTCAAAGCTCCCTCCTTTGATGATGTCCTTGCTCGTCAATCCTTTCTTGATGAGATTTGAGGGGTGAACAATGGTTAGGATTGGTTGGATGGAAAAGATGGAGTTTTTAGGGTTGGTTTGGTGGAGTTTGGATGGAAGAAGGATGAAAGAAGGAGCCTTTATGGCGGAGGATGAGTTATGTGATGGAGGGGATGATGTGGTAGAGGGAAGGGGATGATATTTTTGAAATTAATGGTAAAGAAGCTGCTCTTGGGTGATAAATAAGAGTTTTTGGTGTTAAGGTTAGGGTTTTGATAAGGATTGATATATATGGGCCCATGGGTTGAGTTTATATATGTAGGAGGGTGTTTCCATGCATGGCATGGCCCGCCAATTAGGGGATTATTTTTGGACGAAAATTACAGGAAAATAATCTTTGGTTGGTCATGTGTGGGGTCCACATGGATTAGTTTAGTTATTTGACGAGTTGGCTAGTTGATTTGATTGGGCATTTAAATAAAATGTTTCCTAATTTGGAACTAGTTAGATTTTAAAATATAAATGCAATCTAAATCTGAATGAAATATAATATATATATATATTAATATATATTAATGCCCAACATGCCTATATGGGTTTGGATTGGACTTTGGGTCAAATGTAAACTAATGCCAACTAGGATTACACTAGGAAGACACGTAGACACTCTCTATAAATAGAAACATTTTAAAATTGAAAACATATTAATATTAATAAAATATATATACAAAATATATATCAACATGAAGGTATTTGAGAGTACTACATGTCTATTTCGATTTGGATTTGGTTCGGGTCAAGTCGGGACTAAATTGGTACAACCGGGTCTCTTAGAAAGTCAATAATCTAATAATTAAATAAATAAATCATCGGTGGAGGTTAAGTCGCAACTTGGCCTGGTTTTCCTAGTTAGAACATACTTATGGCTCGACCTTCCATACTGTGGCTAAAACAGTAGTCAAAGCACACGTGTACACTATCCGTGTCATAATTATTAGTCGTCTTGTACTCCAAATATGAACCATAGCTAAGGTCATCTATAATAATAACTATTTAATCAAAAATATTCATAAATTCCATAAAATCCTATTTAAATCTAATAAATAATAAATAAAAAAATAATTCCAAAAATTCAGGCATATTATAGAAGATACAACTGCCCCTACTTAAGATTGATATGTACAACTTATTTCCTCTAACACCACCTTATCCTAACTGGAATTGCTACTACCTACTACCCAATTCCTATGGTCACTGCTACTGCCCCAGATAACAATTGTACCATCCAGTCCTATTACTGATACATGTCACCACCTATTTTCTACTTGATTCTACCATGTTTCTTGTTGTAATAGTGAATTGCTTGGCTATAACATAAGTCCATGCGTTGCCCATGTTTTCCTATCCTCTGGCTATCAACTTCCTCTTATATATATAGGTCAGTATCCTCATATTTCTAGCAGTGCACATAGTCATTTTATGACTGCACATTTCCCTGCTTATAGTGTATTGAAACCTGCAGTATCATAGGATATCCCTACACATACCCTTCCTCTTATTAACTAAACACTAGCGTCCCACATCCCTTGCCTTAGTAACTTCCTGCAGTACACAAACCTATTCCAATTTGAATACTTGACAACACCTACTCTTGTTAAGGCCTATGGCACCAACTGTTACTGCTCCTATATTGTATACTAAGAAAACTACTTTTTGGAACCCACTTGTCTATCTCAACTTCCCACATGTCTGATACCCCCTGGTACATATGCTGCTACTAAAGGCTAATGCCAAATGCATGTCCCTTTTTTAATACCTCTACCTATGTCCATGACCCATATATCCTTTGTTATCCTTTACTGGACATGTAGGTAACCTTTACACCCACATGGGTTTTACTAAAATATGTGTATAGAGAACCCCCTATATTTTCTGTATTCCTATTGTGCACCTGTTGCACTCGTGATAGGCAATGCATACCAGCAAACTGCTATTTAATAACACTTACCCCAACTCCTTGACACATGGTATCAGTCCACATATACCTGTACACTTGTGCACAGTTATCTGAAACTAGGTAGAGGTTAGATACTCCTACAGGTAGCTATCTACCCAGCTATCTAAATTGTTCCTGCAGTACCAATGATTCTGCCTTTTGACCCTGCACATAGGTATGCCCCATTACTTTACCTACTACTTGTGGCATGATGCAACTCCCATCCCTACACAGGTGCACTCCAGTTACCTATTTCTAACACCCTATATGCATCAGTCCTTGGGACTTCCCTTCTGAACACAACCTAATCCCTTAGACATCTAAACGGTCCTTACCACATTGCCGATTACATACCTCTCCCTATATCACCCTTTTTCCTTGTACATATGGTATGGTTCACCCTTGATTTGGTTTTAGGACTGCTACTAACTACATTGGTCAATACTAGATTGTTCCTGTATACCCTCTCGACTGAAATTATCTCATGAATACTAAGCTAACCCTTTCCCTCATTATTAGCACTTCAATAGGAAACCCATTGATAACAGACAGCAACCCCTGATACCATTGTAAACTCATATACACACACACGTTCGATACCTCAGTAGAAGCATGGAAAATATGGGGTTTATGACCGCATGAGTACTTTGGGCCAAATTGATCCGCATAAAGAATAGCCGCATGACAGACTCGACATGCCCCATGTGGCCCATTTTCACTATCTTAAAAAGCAACAAGACTGATTTGAACCGCAGAAGGAAGAGTCACTTATGTGGCCAAGACGATCAGCCCTTCTGATAAAGCTGACAAACTCTGTCAAAATTGACAAAACTGACAGCTCTGACAAAAAGATGATAAGACATGATCAGACAAAATGTTATGTCACCAGACTGGACATAGTCATGCGGCTAGAAGGACTGCAACCCGAGCCGCATGAACCTTATGCGGCTCAATCCATGCACTTCATGCGGCCAAGGGTGACTGTAATCTGAGCCGCATGAGCTTTATGCGGCCCAGAACATAGATCCTATGCGACTCAAAAGTCCCCAAGCTATATACGGACTAAGGGAGACTGCGACTTAAGCCGCATGAGCCTTATGCGGCCCAGCTTGGCCGAACACTGAAAGACCTATGCGGCTCAAAATGACTCAAGCAGACTGATCCTATCCTGCGATAGGACACGTGGCAGGCTGACCAAGTCTCAACCACCCAGTTTTTTGTAACAAAATCTTAACAAGTCACCAGATGGCGGCCAAAAAGTGGGTCTTTGTGTGCTGTTGTAGCCACGTGGTCACGTGGCCATTTATGCGGCTCAAGATATATATCACTATAAATTGCAGGGTACCACACCCATGCAAAGGTTGGCAACCTACGAAGGACAATTTTTTTAAAGAGCAAGGATCGTGTCAGATAGTCCAAGGAGTAAGATAGAGTTGCTACACTTTTCCGAGCCTCTATCGTCACCCCCTAGAAAAAAAACTAAACAATTATACTTAGATTGTTTCCTAGGGTTTTTTTCTAGGCTTTCTTTTGTACAAGCGAGTTTGTAATCAAGTTCAATTTCTTTTTAATTTTTTGTTCTTGATATTTAATGACAAACACGATGGCGACTCTGCTAGGGATATCCTTCTCCTCTGATGAGAAGTTGGCGACGCAATCAGACACGTCCAAGCTCAGCTCTACGCAGCAAATACTTGTGGATTGTTTTGACCAACGAGCATTCGAAGAAATGCTCTCTAAAGGGAGCGCCAGCTCGTTACAGAAGCAAGCCAACCCAAAAAGAACCCGCAGGACGTTGAAGCACAAAACTGTTGAACTCGACCAAGTTTTCGAAGAAGCTCCTTCCGCGGCCAAAGATGGTGATCAAAGCTCTTCTACGGCCTTGCTTCCGACCGCGGAGAACTGCACTATCCCCAAATCCATCAAAGAAAAACACTATGATGCTGAGCTTTTGGGGGTGCAAAGGAAATCCATACGGATAAGGAAGAGGCCGCATAAGAGAGATGAACAGTTTGCATAAGCGACAGCCAACTCTGGTCGTAGGCGGATGGCCTATACGGCAGCCAACTCTGGACGCAGACGGATAGCCCCTACTGTAGTCAACTATGGCCGCAGGCAGATGGCCCAAGCGGCAGCCAACTCTGGCCGCAGGTAGATGGCCCATGCGGCAGCCAATCCTGGCCACCGACAGGGCGTCTCATACGGCCCTGTCAGAAGCTCTGTGTTCGACCGTCTCTCATGCAGACCCGACTCCATGCGGCCCATTGAGAATGTAGAATATTCCAATCTGGACTCTTCTTATTATGTGCCTTCAAGTGCTAAATTTAAGAAGTCTAGGGCAGTACGGGCCCAACAAGCTCAATTAACTGTCCAAGTTGCTGACCGTCATCAGGCACCATTAACTGTTATACGGGCTCCTGATAGAAAGTTGTACAGAACCACCCGCGTCCAGTCCTCCAGGGCTAACGTACAGGGTGGGTCTCAAAAGTCTCCGTCAAACGATTGAGAGCAAGTGCTTTTACTAGCCTCGGATCAGGGATCAAACATGATACCTACGTACCTGTGTGCTCGGGATACCCGAGTCCACAAATTGGATGCAAAGGTAGATCAGTCTGCTATCGACTTGCGAGATATGATTACTCACGAACGCAAGGAGAAAGAAGCAACCATGGCGTGTGATGAGCCCTTTTCGGGACGTCGTTGTACCAAGGTCATCATCAACTGCTGCTGCGACAAGTCAGCAGCACCTGAAGATCGGCAGTCTATTTTTCAACGACTACACTAGCCAGCACCGGTCCGACAACAACTTGAGGAACAGGTGCAAATCCCGGAAGATGAGGAATTCCCTTTCGCCTCCTGTAATATAACTCGAAAGGTTCTTCCTGGCAAGGAAGGAAAGAAGACAGGCTCTTCCAGCCCGGCAATCTCAGCCAGCACTATAAGGAAACTCTCGTCTGGAGGGTTACCACCGACAGCCATAGGGGGTGTCTACCTAGGCACTCGATCCAGAAAGAATCTTCCAACACCTAGAGGTGCATCCTCGACCTCCCTGGGGGTAGATGAATCCGGGGATAGTTGTCCCCTCAATATATGTGACAATCCGGTGGTCCAAGGACATACACAGGGGGTAGCGATCCACTAGAAATATGCAACAGATATGGACGTCCTTGAGGGTGACCGCCTTCGCCAAGACAATATGATTTCCTGCACAAGGGGTAGCACCCCTTCCGAGTCCGACGTAGAGGATATTTCGACGTTCCCCGACGATTTCTCTGTACGAGGATACGACAAGGAGAGCACCTCTTCTACGATCCCTTCCACGTCTACCCACGTACGGACAGTCTTCATAGCCGACAATGATCATGAAGCGCCTACTGACCGACAACGTCTAGAAGTACTTGAAGCCATGCTCTTGTCTTTGGTCAAGTCAGTAGACAAAATCAAAGCTGCCTTGCCAACTCAACCGGCAAGGATGCCTGGACAAACAAGCTTGGGACCTGCAGTCAACGCAGACTCTAACATGACCACTCCTTCTTTGGGTGACAATCCTCTAGGAGCATCTGCTCGTTCAGCTACAGACGAAGCCAGGGCAGCAAAGAGGGAAGTCCAGGAGCTTCGAGCAATGTTCAATGCCCGAGACTCCTCCCGAGACCTCTGAATACGACAACCATATCCCGTTGCGTAGAGAGATGTTCCTTTTCCGCCACGGTACAAACCGTTTCATATTGATTCGTATGACTAGAAGACCTCTTCTAGTCGGTACATGACGTATTTTGAGGTCACAAAAGACCACTTGCCGTATAGTGATGCCATCCTCACGAGATTATTCATTGGAGCATTGGAGGGGATCGCGTTCGACTGGTACCGCAACCTTCCGGACAACTGCATCCATTCTTTTGAAGGCTTCAAGCACATGTTCCTAGAAAGATTCTACGAAGTAGGACATGATGTGACAATGTCATCCCTCATTGACGTCGTTCAGGGGGAGAGGAAGCTAATAAGGAACTATATCGAGCGGTTCTGCCAAACCGCAATGAGATTGCCCCAAGGCAATCCTGAAAGCTCCTTGATTGAAATCTGCTAGAAGAAGTTGCTCCCCGCAATCATCCTCTGGATGGGTGAAGATCAGTTCAGGGATTGGACGACCTTCATCATAAGCGCCAACAATGCGGAGGCAAAATTAAAGAAGGCAAGCCAGCTAGGATTACACATCCCGGATGGAGAGGTCAAAGACAAACGTCCTGGTACCACCCCCAATAACAACAACACTGACGGTACCTCCAATAACTGGAACAATAAAGGCAAACAGGCGATGGTCGCTGGTACGACCAAGAAGCCTGAACAAAAGCAGGCAGAAGCTCAATGGCCCAAGATTAATTACTCATTCGAAGATAGTCATGTCAAGCATATCTTTGACATGCGTTTGCAAGGGTACAGGATCCAACTCCCTCTACCAAGGCGCGAGCCTTGAGCGGCGGAGATAGAGGACCCAAAATACTGTCATTTCCACCGCTATGTTTATCATCCCAGTCAAGACTGCTTTCAACTAAAGCGGTACATCCAGAGTCTTATCGACTCCAAAGCTCTGTCGCTAGACTTTGAAGAGGTTATCGTGGCGGCAAACATGGTATTAATTCAGTTCAGTGACTTCCCCCCAACAAGTGCTAAAGACGGGGTAATACCTATCCCCCGGGCAATGATGGAGATTATAATCTTTCCCCCGTCCAGGACCAGACGACTGGCTTGGTAACTCTTACCACGTCTCGAGGAGAGGTCATGTGGGTGCACCCAGACTTAGGGCCCAAAGTTACTCAAGTGGCGTCATCTCTAGCAAACAAGAAGAAGGACAGGAAGTCCAGATCCAGCCGTATAATTTTAACGGAAGCTGAGGAGGCAGCGGCCGTTGTCAGCCGTTCCGAGTCACAAGTCCATCCTACTCTGGGTAGTTCAGTCGAGGACCCTCAGCCGGTAACGATGCCTGCCATTAATGTTCCGGGGCCATCTCAGCCTCCACCGGCAAACAGGGCCAAGCCGAAGAAAACCTGCTAGACAGACCGCTCCGTAAAGATGCACCTCAAGGGCTGGAGAGACCTTACAACTTTGACATATTAGCACAACTGGCCAATATGCCGACAAAGGTGTCGTTATACGAGCTCCTAAGGCTCTCCAAGGATCTTCGTGTCGTATTGTGTGAAGCGCTCCAGAATGCAGACGCTTACCTAGCCCAGGTCAAACCTACAGGGGAAGACTCGTCGACAGATCTCCACGGCAGCAACTGTGCGGATGTAATGCCCAACAACGTATTTATCCAGCAGGACATGTTGATCAAGACCAACTTGTATGATCGCCCCTTTTACTATACTGGATACATAGGCGACATCAAGGTGGACTGGATGTACTTCGAGCCTGGCTCCTCGATAAGCATCATACCGAAAAGCTTGCTTCAAGTCTTCGGCATCCCTATGCACCAGCTAGCTGCGACCAACACTGCCATTAGTGATTTCAACTCGGGAAGGAACTACCCCTTAGGAAAGATTCGATTGAAATATCAGATCGGCGACCTGAGGAAAGAGGTTACCTGCTACGTCATAGATGGAGATACGTCATATAATATCCTATTGGGGCATCCGTGGATAGATGACTACATGATCGTGCCATCCACACTCCACCAGTGCTTCAAGTATGTCAGTAAGCACGGCTTCGTGAAGACAGAATTGGCCGACATCGATCCCTTCAAAAGGGTTGAGTCTTATTACTCTTTGGAGGTGTCACGCCCCAGAACCAGAATACTGGCAAATAGGGACGGACCAGGCCAGCTACGTATACCAAAGTACTCTAGTACTCCAAAATAACGTATAAGCTGTATAGATGGGGGTTACTACTACAAGCCAACAGTCCTAGGTCGAGCAATCCTAGGTATCTCAATCACAGGCAGTAAACAATAAACAAGAAGTAAGATCAACTGGAATATAAAATAGTAAAGCGTCCCAAACTATCATATCGCAATGATCATGAAGCTAGTAATACAGAGTGAAGACTAGCAAGAGTAATAGTCATACATGATAAGCTCTAGCTATAGTCTAGAATAATGCAAATCATGTTCTGGCCCGTATGCTAAATGTCAAGTCTAAAACACAAGCTAAACACGAGCTTGGAGGCTAAACGCCACAAAAGAATAATGTACATAGCTAGTGGAAGAATGAAATAGAAAACCCACTATGGTACTCTAGTGCTCTGGGTAATCACCAACAAGTGGAAGGTACGAAAGATCCTCCGGGCTCCTCTATCAGATCTGGCCAAACAAAACCAGTGGGGTCAGACCCCCAATAGCAAGTACCACAAAGGAAGCAAAACTATGAACTAAAACCAGCATGCAAATCATAGCAACGGATAGAGACAGAAATAAGTAAAAGCAAATCGAGACTCGTGCGCTACCAATGCACTTATCCCGAGAATAGAAAAGACAATAAGTAAGGCAACATGTAGCATAAAGTAAAGGACATATGACGTAATGTAAACTGTGTACATATAAGAAAAAGGAAGCATGTGAACATGAAAGATAAACTAGACATGTGAGCATGTTAAATAGACTGGACATGTGTGCATGTTATGTAACTGGAGCATGTGAGCATGTTATGTAACTGGAACGTGTAAGATAACTGGAACATGTAAGCATATGGTGAAGCCGAGCATGTAGTAGGAAGAATAGCATGTAAGGAATGACAGGAAGCTAAGTACTACAATAAGATAAACCGGAGCAAGACTAGACTAGACAAGAATGGACTCCATCTATCAATGACGGCCAAGCAATGATTACGGTTTGAAACTTTAGCTAACTAGGGTTATCACAATCCTAATTACTAATAAATGCAAGTCTGAGAATTCCAAGTCCAGCACCTGTCTGCTACTACCTGAATGGTCCAAGCCAAAAAGAAAATAAGTATAGCAGACACACTGCAGTAAGATACATGTGTCCTAAAGAGGTGCCCCACTCGACGGTGTGTTGGAAGAGTGCTAATCATGACAGATAGCTCCGAATCCCAAGGATATATATATATAATACCGAGACCAAAGGTGCAACAGGTAACTGGGAAATTCTCAATGATCTAAGTCATCAAGCTAGTTGTTTAGTCCTTAACATTTTTTTGTTGGATTTCGGTTGTGGCATTCCGCAGAATCCATCCTAGATATGAGACATGCAAGACTGGACAAGACAAGCAAGATTGTGCACTACAACAAGCCACAACAAGATATGACAATATCAAGATAAGAGTGCGCTACGACGAGCCACTATCAAGGAGCAAGACATGTACTGTAATCAAGAGTGCGCCATGACAGGCCACTATCATATAAGCAAAGAAAGACATGTATAAGAGTGCACCACGATGGGTCACTATCTAGTAAGCAAAGAAGACATGTAAGAAGAGTGCGCCACGATGGACCACTATCATGTAAGCAAGGAAGACATGTAACAATTATCATAGCTTGTAAGAAAGAATCTATCAAAAAGACATCATGGCATGTGGGAAACAAAAATTAAAGCTAAGTACATTTCATAGAAAAATGACTGAACATGCGCTAGTGTCAAGTGTATATAGAGTGTACAATCATTCTCTAACTATTCAAGATCATCTAATCTTGTTAAGAAATCATTACAATCGAAGAAAATATAAAAAAGGGACAGAAACGGGCAAAAACAGACAAAAATAGTCCTAACCGGATTATCCGGCGGATTACTGCAGATTTTCGACGGATTTTCCGAAGTGTCACAGCAAGTTTTGTGGTACAAGTTCGGATTTTTCGACGAATTTTCGCAGATTTTCGATGGATTTTCCGAACCATCACCGAAAGTTGATTTTTGAAAACTCAAAACTTGTTTCGGCCATAAAAACTTCGTTTTAAATCGAAATTCAGATTTTCAAAAGTCAAAATCGCATGAAATTTAATTCCCTACAACATAGGAGCATTATTTTTCACAAATTTAAAGATTTGATAGATCAATATCTCAAAATACTCCAAAACAGAGGTTCTCGGAACACCGAAACGAGTTCCGATTGCCACCAAACTCAAAATCCATGATACACAAACTAGGTGAGGGCCTCATATATGTATATTTGACCAAGATACATGATGGCAATACAAGTATCACTCTTGATAACAAGTTTTCCACTTAGTCCATATTGGGTTTTAACAGAAAATCAAAACCTTGCTTAAACAAATTTTAGAAACATGCATATAGACAAGAATCATAAGGAAAACATATTTCACAAAATGAGTTTCAGGCAATTCTAAGCATTTAACACCATGGAAAACAAAAATGACAACCAAATAATATGGTTCATGGATTTAGCAAGATGTACTTGCCTAGGTTAAGCTCCAAGCCTAATCTTCTACTCCTCCTCCTAGGGGGGTTAGATACCACTCCCAAGGCATTAAGGCCAAGCTCTTGGCAAGCTCCAAGGGGGGAAGAAGGGAAAAAGAAATGAAGAGAGAGTGAAGAGAATGAAAAGAGAGGAGAGAGAAAGTAAAATGGTATATATAGAAGGGGGAATTAATCTTAACCGTTGGATGGTGATCCATGTGAAGATATAAGTCAATCATGGCCATCCAAACAAAACCAAATATCCAATGGGTAATAGGGTGCATCTATAATATTCACAAAAATATCTAAATACTATTCATCAAAATATCTAAAATACTATTTATGAAAATATCTGAAATCGAAAATATCTAAAATATGAAAAATTTGTCTGGACGGTAGGCCGTCAGTATACTCCGGTATAGTGGCGGTATGCCGGCCAAGGAGAAAATTTATAAGTTAAAAATTTTTTTAAAGCATTACGAAAACCAAAAAAATACGAAATATACTATAAAATTCGTATCCGTATATAAATACTGATACTGTGAGACGAGTCTCACAACTCTCCACAACATAAAAATAAATTTCGTCCTTGGAATTTCCTAAATCTAGTCAAGCATGAAAACCAAACCAAAGAGCTGAAAATCATGTCAATCAAAACAAAGCATGGCATGTTGGTAAGATAAAGACAACAATAATATAAGTAAATGCGTAAGCAATAACACAACCACAATCAAGAAGGGATGGAGGCATATGAATAAATATGTCTCCTGAGTCAGTTGAGTAGGAGCAGGCCTACGCTGACTCCCCAACTTAGATAAAAGTCAATTCTCAAAATAAGCCGGTACCAATGACTTAGTCTAAGACATGACTCTATCTAGGACATATCTTCGTAGTCGATACCAATGAAGTTATTACATGCCTCGACTACGAAGACAGAAGAGTGGGACAAAAAACTCGTCAAATATGCGTAACCCAAGAGATAAATAAGAGTGGAAGCATAATAGGACAATACCTACAACATGATCGCCCTCAGCCAAAACCTGCTCTAACATACCAAACTCTGCCTGCCTAAGTCTCGGAACTGCTGCTCTAACCTGCTGCAGCTGAACCAGTATATGAGCCATATACTGCTGGACTGCCGGGGTAGCCGGTGAAGCTGGACTCTGGCAGGACTGACCCTGCTGACTGATCAGGCTGAACTGACACCTCCGTCCTCGGGTCAACTCTGAAATCTGCCCCTGAATGCTGAGACTGATCCTCCATAACTGACCTAACAGAAGATTGTTGACTGCCATCGGCAAAATCCAAACAAGATGATCGAAAGGATTAAGAACCGTGCCCTTAAAAATTAAAGGACACAAGAATTAAATCGAGAGAACAGGAAAGATCAACGATCAAGGCAGATATCAGGTCAAAGGATCAGAGATATAGAATACCACAAAGGATATCAATAAAGGAGAATTGTGACTGAGATATCTAAACATTAGTAACTCCTACATATATGATAAATCAGACCTTGCATGGGCTACCACTAAAACCTATGTCACGCCCCAGAACCAGAATACTGGCAAGTAGGGACGGACCAGGCCAGCTACGTATACCAAAGTACTCCAGTACTCCGAAATAACGTATAAGCTGTGTAGATGGGGGTTACTACTACAAGCCAACAGTCGATCCTAGGTCAAGCAATCCTAGGTATCTCAATCACAGGCAGTAAACAATATACAAGAAGTAAGATCAACTGGAATATAAAATAGTAAAGCATTCCAAACTATCATATATCAATAATCATGAAGCTAGTAATACAGAGAGAAGACTAGCAAGAGTAATAGTCATACATGATATGCTCTAGCTATAGTCTAGAATAATGCAAATCATTTTCTGGCCCATAGGCTAAATGTTAAGTCAAAAACATGAGCTAAACACGTTCTCGGAGGCTAAATGCCACAAAAGAATAATGTACATAACTAGTGGAAGAATGAAATAGAAAACCCACTAAGGTACACTTGTGCTCTGGGTAATCACCAACGAGTGGAAGGTACGAAAGATCCTCCGGGCTCCTCTATCAGATCTGGCCAAACAAAACCAGTGGGGTCAGACCCCCAATAGCAAGTACCACAAAGGAAGCCAAACTATGAACTAAAACCAGCATGCAAATCATAGCAACAGATAGAGACAAAAATAAGTAAAAGCAAATCGAGACTCGTGCGCTACTAATACACTTATCCCGAGAATAGAAAAGACAATAAGTAAGGCAACATGTAGTATAAAGTAAAGGGCATGTGACGTAATATAAACTGTGTACATGTAAGAAAAAGGAAGCATATGAACATGAAAGATAAACTAGACATATGAGCATGTTAAGTAGACGGGACAAGTGAGCATGTTATGTAACTGGAGCATGTTAGCATGTTATGTAACTGGAACATGTAAGATAACAGGAACATGTGAACATATGGTCAAGTCGAGCATGTAGTAGAAAGAATTGCATGTAAGAAATGACAGGAAGCTAAGTACTACAATAAGATAAACTGGAGTAAGACTAGACTAGACAAGAATGGACTCCATCCATAATCACGGCCAAGTAATGATTACGGCTTGATACTTTAGCTAACTAGGGTTATCACAATCCTAATTATTAACAATTGCAAGTCTGAGAATTCCAAGTCCAGCACCTGCCTGCTACTACCTGAATGGTCCAAGCCAAAAAGAAAATAAGTATAGCAGACACACTGCAGTAAGATACATGTATCCTAAAGAGGTGCCCCATTCGACGGTGTGCTGAAAGAGTGCTCATCATGACAGATAGTTCCAAATCCCAAGGATATATATATATAATGCCATGACCAAAGGGGCAACAGGTAACTGAGAAATTCTCAATGATCTAAGTAATCAAGCTAGTTGTTTAGTCCTTAATATTTTTTTGTTGTATTCCGGGTGTGGCATTCCGCAGAATCCATTCTAGACATGAGACATGCAAGACTGGACAAGACAAGCAAGATTGTGCACTACAATAAGCCACAAGAAGACATGACAATATCAAGACAAGAGTGCGCTACGACGAGCCACTATCAAGGAGCAAGACATGTACGGGAATCAAGAGTGCGCCATGACAGGCCAGTATCATGTAAACAAAGAAAGACATGTACAAGAGTGCACCACGACGGGTCACTATCTAGTAAGCAAAGAAGACATGTAAGAAGAGTGCTCCACGACGGACCACTATCATGTAAGCAAGGAAGACATGTAACAACTATCATAGCTTGTAAGAAAGAATCTATCAAAAAGATATATCATGGCACGTGGGAAACAATAATTAAAGCTAATTACATTTCATAGAAAAATGATTGAACATGCGCTAGTGTCAAGTGTATATAGGGTGTACAATTATTCTCTAACTATTCAAGATCATCTAATCATGTTAAGAAAACAATACAATCGAAGAAAATATCAAAAACGGACAAAAACGGGCAGAAACGGGCAAAAACAGACAAAAATAGCCTAACCGGATTATCCGACGGATTACTGCGAATTTTCAGCAGATTTTCCGAAGTGTCACAGCAAGTTTTGTGATGCCAGTTCGGATTTTTTGACAGATTTCCACGAATTTTCCGAACCGTGACAGAAAGTTGATTTTTGAAAACTCAAAACTTGTTTCGGCTATAAAAACTTCGTTTTAAATCGAAATTCGGATTTTCAAAAGTTAAAATTGCATGAAATTTAATTCCCTACAACATGGAAGTATTAGTTTTCACAATTCAAAGATTTGATAGATCAAAATCTCAAAATACTCCAAAACAGAGGTTCTCGGAACACCGAAACGAGTTTCGATTGCCACCAAACTCAAAATCCATGATATACAAAGTAGGTGAGGGCCTCATATATGTATATATGACCAAGATACATGATGTAAACACTAGTATCACTCTTGATACCGAGTTTTCTACTAAGTCCATATTGGATTTTAATAGAAAATCAAAACCTTTCTTAAACAAATTTTAGAAACATGCATATAGACGAGAATCATAAGGAAAACATATTTAACAAAATGAGTTTCAGGTAATTCTAAGCATTTAACACCAAGGAAAACAAAAATGACAACCAAATAATATGGTTCATGGATTTGGCAAGATGTACTTGCCTAGGTTAAGCTCCAAGCCTAATCTTCTACTCCTCCTCCTGGGGGGTTAGACACCACACCCAAGACCTCAAGGCCAAGCTCTTGGCAAGCTCCAAGGGGGAGAGAAGGGAAGAAGAAATGAAGAGAGAGTGAAAAGAATGAAAAGAGAGAGGAGAGAGAAAGTAAAATGGTATATATAGAAGGAAGAAATATTCTTAACCGTTGGATGGTGATCCATGTAAAGATCTAAGTCAATCATGCCCATCCAAACAAAACCAAATATCCAATGGGTAATAGGGTGCATCTATACTATTCACGAAAATATCTAAATACTATTCATCAAAATATCCAAAATACTATTTATGAAAATATTTGAAATCGAAAATATCTAAAATGTGGGAAATCTGTCTGGACGGTATGTCGTCGGTATACTCTGGTATACTTGCGGTATGCCGGCCAAGATGAAAATCTATAAGTTAGGAAAGATTTTAAAGCATTACGAAAACCAAAAAAATACGAAATATACTACAAAATACGTATCCGTATATAAATACCGATACTGTGAGACGAGTCTCACAGGAGGCTTGTTTATACGAATAATCCAAGAAGCAAATAATTGACGAAATGGAGGTCATCACATGGCCAGAGGAACCCTAGAGAATTTATCTCCAGGCCTGTAAACCAGGCAAAGCCGTACCCCTTGTCGCAACTTTTCATAAAGAGGTGCCCGGTTCTCTCACCCCAGCTGCGCAGTCAAAACCGATGGTCATCCGATCCCAAGGTCTAGTCAGGAGCCAAAACCCGTCATAGGGCCGATGGTGATCCGATTGCCAAAATCCAATCTAAGGCGACCGAAAGATGCAAGGCCCTCTGGGGAGCCGATGGTGATCTGATTGCCATGAACCAATCAAAAGCAATCGAAAGACACGAAGTCCTCCGCCGAGCCGATGGTTATCCTTCTTCCCAAGTGTTGATCCGAGACCCTTAGGCAAGCCAATGCCACAAGCAGAACCCTTGGTGGTCAAGTTGTCCAAGACAGCATCCAACTTCCGGTCACGCAGGGGTAGTTGAAGAGGAGACAGAACTCGCGAAGTATCTTATTGCAAAGGTGGATAGTCCCTCTCCTGATGATGTAATCCCTGTGGACAAAATTCCTTGTTTCATTAATAAGAGGTTGTCATTGAACTATCCTGAGTCTAATAAACTTAATCCGATGTATACTGTGGGGCACGGTCGGGACATTAACCTGCACACACAGGTGAAAATCGTCCATACTGCAAACTGACTTACTCCCTTTAAAGGTGCCTACTTTCTAGTCCCAGGAAGAAGAGAAGGGGATCACATGATCATCTTTGGCCGAAAAGAAGGTCTTCAACCCTTCATGCCTCAAGAGTTTGATATCGAACCCGATACTGGAAGATTACCACTCTACCTGTATAGTCCTCAAGCCAAGTACTTCATACAAAAGTAGAGGTATGACATGGAGGCTACACCAGGTCTGAATTACGGCAATGGTCGACGATCGCCTCTATAGCTATCAACCCCGTCTGGGAAACCTCGAGATTATTACGTGTGAGCCCCATCTAAAATTTTTTTCCTTCTCATATGATTATCTAATTATTTAGATTTTTAGCATTAATAATTGTCAAACTCATTGTTCACATTAACCCATTACACCTAGGTATACAAATAATTTTCTGTAAAAGGCTTCTTTTTGCAAATTCATAACCTCCAGGGACCTAATGGCAAAAGGTTAAGATTTAAACTTACAACTGGATTTCTCGAGAGGTTGGATTCGAATTTAGAATTCAAATCAAAGGCAGAGTGATTCAAACAGCAGGTGATAAGCTCAAATCAAATCCAAACCAAACTTGAATATCTCAAATCCTACTCTTGATCACATCCCCTTCATATATATATATATATATGAGCAATGATCATACTGGTTTCCCTTACCAACCCTAGCAAACCATCAAATCCAGCAACAAAGGTCGACAGAGATAGTAGTTTGGTGATTTCAACAGGTACTTCTTTCACCCCCTCGATTATATATTTGATTTATGAACCTAAATTAGACAGGAGGGATAGGTGTTTGGGGAAATCCCTCAATGGATGTGCCAGGACATAACTGCCACAGGCTACAGGAGGAAGGGAAGATATTGAGGCTCGATAGGAATGACACCCTACCCTGTTTGGCTATCTATTGCCCTTACCCATCATGTCAGTACTTTCCTCCTTAAGTTATGATATATATTGTACACTTGGGTTGGCATAACCACAGGAAACCTATGACCTGGGTTTGGGATGGCAGTTGGGGAGCAACCCATTGGTATACATCCTGGAATCTAGGAAGTAGTTCTCCACACAAGGGATCCTGAAGCCAAGGGGTTTTCCAGGGAATTGTACTATTGGTACTGGACCTAAGGTGACCTAGTATCATTACACGCAAGGCAACCATGTGTGCACCTAAATACCAAGGAAATGGTACACTAGTGTAGGCCTGTACACAAACTAAGAGTTGACCTGGAAGCTAAAACCCTGGCATTGGAAACAAACCAAAGACCTACCACAGGAATCTACCTGTAGACTAAATAACTTGGTACAAGTTAACACCCTGTGGAAACTAAGGCTATGGGAAGTAGGTTGTACCAAGCCTTGCTTTATCCAAGGCTACCTCAGAGTTAAAATAAGACACTGCATGCCTCATATAGCTGGAACCAGATTAGATAAACAGACTCCAGGAAGCCTGACCTACTCTTGTACAGGTTCAGATGCCATGTATGAACTAACACAAGTGAATGACAGGCCCTGACATTCGAATGAACCATCAAAAAAATGTGAGTATGCAATAACTTGGCCATTGGGTAATGGCTAAGCCTGACACTCCTAGCCTTAGGTGGCCTTGAGCAAGCTTGTATTTGATAACCAATGGCCAATGTCCATATGAGCTATTGTGCCCTGATACATCATAAGAACCTTGGACATGGGTTTTTCCTTTGTACCAATACTGATGTGCAATAGGGATCATGTGATATGAGTATCCAGAAGTAGGAGTTGACACTTGTGGTTGCAGGATATAAGTTATATGTAAGTTACCACACCAATACTAGTCAGGAAACCTGTGCCAAATTACACAGTTGACTCTACGAAGTTTATTGACATCCAGATGTGATATCTGCGTTACAAGTTCAGTACAGGGGATCTTGGTTTCAGGAAGATACATAGAAGAATGACCCTAAATAACTGAGGGATACTAGTTTAACAGTCCACTGGAACAGGAATATGCCCTGTGTGAAGGAAGTTCAGTAGGACATGGGCACTTGGCAGGACCAATGTACCTAGTTCCAAAGACTGGAGACACCCATCACAGATGCTACAACCTATTAATCTCTCTCTACTTAGATAGCCCTACACTTGCACACACCTTGTATTAAATATTGATGGAAGACTTTTGGTAACCTGTACACTTGAGTGGCCTGGGTATGGGGACTTCCTACACTAGTGTCCTGTGTAAATACAGAGACTGATTTCATCATATGAAATCAGTGAACCCACACCCAGGTAGGGACTGTAGGAAGCCTTCTCTCCACATTATCTTGGATGTCTTGTTGAACCAAACTTCCCTGTATTTTAATACCAAAAATTTGGAACACAGGTTCAGGTATAAGGTCAGGAAAGGACTGAGAGTTATGTTAAGGGGCTGATTGCTATACACAGGGTGGACACCTCATAACTGAACCCTATGATAATAGAGGCATACTCTGTTATAGAGTAACCATGGCAAGAAGAAGGGATAGATGTAAGTGCATTGAACAATTCCAGGATATATATATATCAACTGTACTAAGGACCTAGTATGAGCAAGTCATTTATGACCTTGTCCTAATTGTCCTGGATTATACAACCTCCTGGAGCCCTTGGTACCAACATGGGTATCCATGTGGTTGCATTGCCTAGTATCTCCTACAGGCTAACCTATCTCCATGTCTTGAAGTCCAAACCCCTGTCACAACTGGACCTAAATAGTACTCCAGTTGTACCTATATGGCATCCCAAATCGTATGCTTGTATCAGGTGCAGGTACAGAATAGGTAAGGTATAGGTATGAGCAGGATAGACATTGGATATCAACCTCTATGGTGTAGTATAGAAGATGAGTTTCATCCTTATGAATCCTATGGGTTGAACTTCCAGGAACCTATATCAAGCCAAGTAGAATACATGAGGGTAACAGTAGGGTAGTTAAGGGGTTAGCACTTCATCATAGCAGCCAGCAAAGTTTCACCTTAATTGACACTAGAGCTAGAGACTGCAACCCAATGAAATAGATAACCTAAAACCATGCTATAGGCCAATAGAATAATTATTGTTTTTACACCATCAATTTTGTTTATTGATCTTTATAAATTATTAAATAGGTCATTTGGGCTCAGACTTGGCATTGGATCTATTACAGCAGTTCGGGACCTCAGGCGAGTACAGTTTGTTGTCTGTTTTCAATATTGGATTTCACTATATCTCATTGATTGGTCATTAATTATGTGAATTTATTTTATTATAAAACAAGGAGTCGGGAACTAGGAATACCAAAGATATGTGATCTGACCATAGCCCGTGTTAGACATTGTAGCCCGTGTTTATTTTCTGCAAGTAGTGTAGCCCGTGTTTACTTTCTGCAAGTAGTGTAGCCCGTGTTTACTTTCTGCAAGTAGTGTAGCCCGTGCTTACTTTCTGCAAGTAGTGTAGCCCGTGTTTATTTTCATGCAAGTAGACCTTGTAGCCCGTGCGGTGTAGTACACCAGACCGATCACATATCAAGGTATTTCTACAGTCGGGAAGGTATTGTTTACTTTATTTTACTGCCTATTTACTGTCTTTACTTTCATCTCTACTATTATTTTCAAAACTCGTGATTAGTGTCTAATCCTTGTTTATAGTCATTTTCATATATTGGAACTGCATTCGATGAATTGTACTCGTTCCATCCTGACTGGGTAACCAAACAAATTTTAGGTAATTGCGAGGAGGTCGAGTGCCCTGACCAGTATGGCCCATACATGGGAGATTTAGCTGAGACAGACTTTGCTTATCAGGAGGAGTACGCAGCGACTGATCCTGCTGCGTTTGCTTAGTTCCTTCTAGTTAGAGCTGAGACTTGTTTGGATTTGAGTTGACATTGAGACTTGTAGTAGAGATATCATTTCATTTTATTATTATTCCTTTGAGATGGATATTTATTTCACTTTCTAGTTATTGAAGTTGTGATCTTGAGTTGTGGTTGCTCTATGTGAGAATTATATTATCTGCGTGGTTGTTCATCATATTGTTACAGCGTTCTACCGCCGACTCTGCGGCGTAGGCTGGGCGTGTACACGGTTCATGCCCAAATATTGGGTGCGGGTCGTGACACGTTTTTATGGTGGCCCATGCAGGTCGACGTTTCGCAAGACCAGCGAAATCGTGGTAGTACTTAAGTTAGTCGTACTACTGCAGGCCTGTGATTAGGACTAGGGATAAGGACTTAAGGACTATCTTCGTGAGCTGAATTTGCGTTATTAACTTCTATACTCGCCTTCAATTACTCTTATGCATCCTGTTTGAATCATTCTATTCGTCTAATAATTTCCTTTGTTTTCAGCTAATGGATCCACAAGACAGGAACAACGCTACATGGAACACTCCACCGACTGTTGGCAGATTTTACACTTACGAGACTCCTCTGACTCAGGGAGGCCAGCTTACTCACCAGGGTGGACCGGCTCAGCCACAATACTCGAGGTTCCGCAGGGATGATATTCCGTCTCCACCACAGTTTCCTCCGCAGACGCCGGCACCAGCAGCTTATCCGCCACCAGTGATGCACCCAGCACCAGCCATGTATTCCACACCTATGATGCAGCAGGCATCCTATGTGTATCCGGCACCTACTATGCATCCCGTGCCAGCGATGTACCCGACAACTGCACTGCCCCCGCCACCAGCCCTGGACAAGATTACCATGTTGGGACTTATGCAACAGCAGGCCAACATCATTCGCGATACTTTGCGAGAGGTTCTCCAGCAGAGGGATGCTCCCCGACAGCAACCGAGGAATCTCAAACACTTCATGGACTTTAGGCCCATGCCGTTCTATGGGACAGAGGGGATCGTCTATTCTGACAAATGGCTAGAGAACGTGGAGAGATATCTGAAGATGGCCCGAATTCTAGAAGATCTGAAGATAGAGTCAGTCAGTGGACAACTTTTTGACATTGTGCGGACATGGTACCAAGGCGAGCCCCGCTTTTCTGCTCCAGACGTTACTTGGGAGGAGTTCAAGTGCCTGTTCAAGAAGAAGTTCCACCCATATGTAGCACGAGAGGCGCTAGTAAGCCAGTTCGAGCATCTGGAACAAGGCGACCACACCGTTGATGAGTATACAGCAGAGTTTTCTCGCCTCAGTCGCTTTGCGGAGAACTTGGTCAGCACCCCGGAAGACAAGGCATGACAGTTCAGGAAGGGACTGTCACACGAGATTCGTTTGGCCATCGCCACCAGTCGAGCTACTACCTATGAGGAGATTCTGGTGGTCGCACAAGCAGTGGAGGAAGAACTGAATTACAGACCGAAGAGGAGTCGAGAGACTTTTGGAGGAAACAACAACCAATCAGCCCCGGCAAAGCGTCCCCAGTTCCAGCAAAAGACATGTCAGCACCATCATCAGCAGCAGTTCCAGCCTGCTGGTAAGACTCCAGCATACCAGCAGAACCGGGCTCCAGTCCGAGTCCAGACTCAGCAGCCGTAGAGATAGCAACAGCAGATTCCGTACTGCACTCACTGCTGGAGGAACGGACACATTTGGGACGACTGTCGAAAGAGACTCGGAGCATGCTTATATTATGGATCTCCATCGCATCAGATGAAGGATTGCTTACTAGTCCCTAAACGGACAGGACCCGAGACGGCACCGGCACAGAGAGGACCAGCAGCACCTCAGCCACGAGGTCCCCCACTACCCACTCAGCAGCAGCATTTCGCTCAGCACCAGCAGAGAGGCGCACCCCAGCAGGGCCGAGCTTTTGCCCTGGCCGTTGAGGAGCCAGAGCCTACCCCAGACGTGATAGCAGGTTCCATACTTCTTGATTCTATTTCCGCTGTAGCTTTGTTTGATTCCGGCACATCCCATAGTTTTATCTCTGTAGCTTTTGTATTCAAGTATAGTATAGTGTCTGTATCCTTGGGTGGTAGTTGCAAAATTATGACAGGCGGAGGCATTATCCTAGTCAAGGATATATGCATGAGGCGACGCATCACTTTGGAAGGAAGAGAGTTGCGTGCCAACTTACTCGTAATGCCACTACCGAGCTTCGATATCGTCCTCGGTATGGATTGGTTGAGTAAGAATTTTGCCAGTATAGACTGCCACAGAGGATGTGTTGTATTCAGTCCTCCGGTGGTACCGATATTCGAGTTTGCGAGAGGAGCAGTCGAGCAGCAGCACGGAGCTATTTGCGAAGCTATGATCGAGGGAGAGGAGATCCCACATCCTATCATCACGGAGTTCATAGACGTGTTTCCCGAAGACTTGCCAGGATTGCCGCCAGACAGGGACATCGAGTTTGCTATTGATCTAGTGCCAGGCGCGGAACTGACATCTCAACCGGTATACAAGATCAACAACAAGGAAGCTGAAGAATTGAAGAAACAGATAGACGAATTGCTGGAAAAAGGGTTCATCAGAGAGAGTTCGTCGCCATAGGGCTCTCCTGTCCTTTTTGTGCCGAAGAAGGATGGTACGGTACGAATGTGCATCGACTACCGGACCTTGAACAATCTTACTATCAAGAACAAGTACCCGCTGCCGAGGATAGACGATCTTTTCGATCAGTTAAGCGGCGCACGAGTATTCTCTAAGATAGATTTGAGGTCGGGCTACCATCAGTTGAAAGTGAAGAAGGAAGACATACCGAAGACTACTTTTCGGACCAAGTACGGACAATAAGAGTTCATGGTGATGCCATTCGGGTTGACTAATGCCCCGACAGTCTTCATGAACTTGATGAACAAGGTATTCCATCCGTACCTTAACAAGTTCATGGTGGTGTTTATCGATGACATACTCATCTATTCGAAAACATCGGAGGAACACGAGGAACATCTGAGGATCGTGCTAGAGACCCTCAGGAGGGAGAAGCTCTACGGAAAGCTCTCGAAGTGTGAGTTCTTCTTGGACAAGGTAGAGTTTCTTGGCCATGTGGTGACTGGCGACAGTATATCCGTCGATCCGAAGAAGGTGACAACAGTGGAAGCATGGTCTACTCCGACTACAGTGGCAGAGATACGAAGTTTCTTGGGGCTAGCATGGTATTATCGAAAGTTCGTACAGGACTTCGCTCGGATTGCAGAGCCACTCACTAGGCTCATAAGGAAGGATGTGGAGTTCGTGTGGTCGGACGATTGCCAAGCTGCGTTCGATGAGTTGAAGAAGAGATTGACGACAGCCCCTATCTTAGCCTTGCCTTCGGGATCGGGAGGTTTCACCATTTATAGTGATGCCTCGGGCAAAGGACTGGGCTGTGTCCTAGAGCAGAACAAGAGAGTGATAGCCTATGCATCTCGACAGTTGAGACCGCATGAGAAAAACTATCCCACTCACGATCTTGAGTTGGCAGCCGTGATCTTCGCCTTAAAGCTGTGGAGACATTATTTGTACGGAGAGCGAGTGGAAATCTTTACTGACCACAAAAGCTTGAAGTACGTCTTGACGCAAAAGGAGTTGAACGTGAGGCAGCACAGATGGCTTGAGCTGATGAGTGACTATGACATATCACTGCAGTATCATCCGGGAAAAGCCAACGTTGTCGTGGATGCCTTGAGCAGGTATCCCGTGGCAATATGCTTGACCCGAGATCGTCACTTATTAGCGGATTTAAAGAGTTTGGGCATCGAGATCGTCATTCCAGGAGCCGAAATACAGATGATGGGCATACAGATTCAGTCAGGACTGATGGACAGGATTCGGGAGACACAGCATCAGGATGAACAACTGAAGGAAATCATAGCACAAGCACGAGCTAGATCGTGGGATGATTTCACTATTGCAGAGGATGCTTCGTTGAGGCACGGGACGAGACTTTGTGTACCAAATGGTGAGCTTAGAGAAGAAGTTATGCAAGAGGCACATCGCTCACAGTATTCCTTACATCCGGGAGCCAATAAGATGTACAAAGATCTGCGCAACCACGTGTGGTGGTATGGCATGAAACGGGAAGTAGCCCGTTTCGTTTCTAGGTGCCTCGTATGGCAGCAGGTCAAAGCCGAGAGGCAGAGACCGGGAGGATTGTTGCAGCCGCTACCGATACCCGAGTGAAAGTGGGAACACATTACTATGGATTTCGTTTCCGGTCTTCCACGGTCATCGGGCAGAAAGGATGCGATTTGGGTCATCGTTGACAGGTTGACCAAATCGGCCCACTTTATCCCATTTAAAGTGGGGTTGTCTACGGAGAAGCTGGCAGAGCTCTATGTGAAGCAGATAGTCCGGTTGCACGGGGTTCCGGTGAGTATCATGTCGGACCGTGATAGCAGGTTCACATCTCACTTTTGGAGAAGCCTACAGGCCAGTCTGGGCACAGCGCTCAAGTTCAGCACTGCTTATCATCCACAGACGGACGGACAGTCAGAGCGGACCATTCAGACACTCGAGGATATGCTGCGGACATGCATGCTAGATTTTGGCGGCTCATGGGAGGACCACCTTCATCTCGTGGAGTTCTCCTATAACAACAGCTACCAAGCTAGTATCGAGATGTCCCCTTTTGAGGCATTGTATGGTCGGAGATGTCGTACCCACTGTCTTGGGACGATGTGGGAGAGCGTGTACTGTTGGGACCAAAGATGGTAGTAGATGCTGCGGAGAAGGTCAAGATGATTAGAGAGCGGCTTCGCGTAGCTCAAGACATGCAGAAACACTGGGCTGACAGTCACCGTAGGCCGTTAGAGTTTGAGGTATAGAATTTTCTTATGATTATTTGAGTGTGTAATTAGGTTTTCTTGTTAACCCTTTGTGCATCTAGGTCGGTGACTTAGTATTTTTGAAAATTTCTCCGACACGTGGCACGATCCGTTTCGGTAAAGGCGACAAACTCAGCCCACGTTTCATTGGGCCATTTGAGATTCTCGAGAGAATCGGTGCAGTAGCATACCGATTAGCCTTGCCGCCTGCACTGGAAGGAGTGCACAACGTGTTCCACGTATCCCAGCTGCAACGATACGTGGTGGACCATAGTCATGTCTTGGACCATTCAGAGATCGAAGTGGGACCGAGTCTCAGTTACCAGGAGCAGCCCGTGGAGATCTTGGACCGCAGAGAGAAGGTACTAAGGAATCAAGTGATCCCCTTGGTTCGCATCGCGTGGAGACATCACTCCCCAGGCGAGTCCACGTGGGAGAGAGAAGGCGAGATGCGCGAGCGCTACCCCTACCTCTTTGAGGACTGAGGTACAATTCTACTTTACTTTTCTGCTGAATTTCGTGGACGAAATTAATTTAAGGGATAGACTTGTGAGCCCCATCTGAAATTTTTTTCCTTCTCATATGATTATCTAATTATTTAGATTTTTAGCATTAATAATTGTCAAACTCATTGTTCACATTAACCCATTACACCTAGGTATACAAATAATTTTCTGTAGAAGGCTTCTCTTTGCAAATTCATAACCTCCAGGGACCTAATGGCAAAAGGTTAAGATTTAAACTTACAACTGGATTGCTCGAGAGGTTGGATTCGAATTTAGAATTCAAATCAAAGGCAGAGTGATTCAAACAGTAGGTGATAAGCTCAAATCAAATCCAAACCAAACTTGAATATCTCAAATCCTACTCTTGATCACATCCCCTTCGTATATATATATATGAGCAATGATCTTACTGGGTTTCCTTACCAACCCGAGCAAACCATCAAATCCAGCAACAAGGGTCGACAGAGATAGTAGTTTGGTGATTTCAACAGGTAATTCTCCCACCCCCTCGATTATATATTTGATTTATGAACCTACATTAGACAGGAGGGATAGGTGTTTGGGGAAATCCCTCAATGGATGTGCCAGGACATAACTGTCACAGGCTACAGGAGGAAGGGGAGATATTGAGGCTCGATAGGAATGACACCCTACCCTGTTTGGCTATCTATTGCCCTTACCCATCATGTCAGTACTTTCCTCCTTAAGTTATGATATATATTGTACACTTGGGTTGGCATAACCACAGGAAACCTATGACCTGGGTTTGGGATGGCAGTTGGGGAGCAACCCATTGGTATACATCCTGGAATCCAGGAAGTAGTTCTCCACACAAGGGATCCTGAAGCTAAGGGGTTTTCTAGGGAATTGTACTATTGGCACTGGACCTAAGGTGACCTAGTATCATTACACGCAAGGCAACCATGTGTGCACCTAAATACCAAGGAAATGGTACACTAGTGTAGGCCTGTACACAAACTAAGAGTTGACCTGGAAGCTAAAACCCTGGCATTGGAAACAAACCAAAGACCTAGCACAGGAATCTACCTGTAGACTAAATAACATGGTACAAGTTAACGCCCTGTGGAAACTAAGGCTATGGGAAGTAGGTTGTACCAAGCCTTGCTTTATCCAAGGCTGCCTCAGAGTTAAAACAAGTCACTGCATGCCTCACATAGCTGGAACCAGATTAGATAAACAGACACCAGGAAGCCTGACCTACTCTTCCACAGGTTCAGATGCTATGTATGAATTAACACAAGTGAATGACAGGCCCTGACATTCGAATGAACCATCAAAAAATGTGAGTATGCAACAACTTGGCCATTGGGTAATTGCTAAGCCTGCCACTCCTAGCCTTAGGTGGCCTTGAGCAAGCTTGTATTGATAACCAATGGCCAATGTCCATATGAGCTATTGTGCCCTGATACATCATAAGAACCTTGGACATGGGTTTTTCCTTTGTACCATCACTGATGTGCAATAGGGATCATGTGATGTGAGTATCCAGAAGTAGGAGTTGACACTTGTGGTAGCAGGATATAAGTTGTATGTAAGTTACCATACCAATACTAGTCAGGAAACCTGTGCCAAATTGCACAGTTGACTCCACGAAGTTCATTGACATCCAGATGTGATATCTACGTTACAAGTTCAGTACAGGGGATCTTGGTGTCAGGAAGATACATAGAAGAATGACCCTAAATAACTGAGGGACACTAGTTCAACAGTCTACTGGAACAGGAATATGCCCTGTGTGAAGGAAGTTCAGTAGGACATAGGCACTTGGCAGGACCAATGCACCTAGTTCCAAAGACTGGAGTCACCCATCACAGATGCTACAACCTATTAATCTCTCTCAACTTAGATAGCCCTGCACTTGCACACACCTTGTATTAAATATTGAAGGAAGACTTTAGGTAACCTGTACACTTGAGTGGCCTGGGCATGGGGACTTCCTACACTAGTGTCCTGTGTAAATACAGAGACTGATTTCATCATATGAAATCAGTGAACCCACACCTAGGTAGGGACTGTAGGAAGCCTTCTCTCTACATTATCTTGGATGTCTTGTTGAACCAAACTTCCCTGTATTTTAATACCAAAAATCTGGAACACAGGTTCGGGTATAAGGTCAGGAAAGGACTGAGAGTTATGTTAAGGGGCTGATTGCTATACACAGGGTGGGCACCTCATAACTGAACCGTATGATAACAGAGGCATACTCTATTATAGAGTAACCATGGCAAGAAGAAGGGATAGATGTAAGTGCATTGAACAATTCCAGGATATATATATCAACTGTACTAAGGACCTAGTATGAGCAAGTCATTTATGACCTTGTCCTAATTGTCCTGGGTTACACAACCTCCTAGAGCCCTTGGTACCAACATGGGTATCCATGTGGTTGCATTGCCTAGTATCTTCTACAGGCTAACCTATCTCCAAGTCTTGAAGTCCAAACCCCTGTCACAACTGGACTTAAATAGTACTCCAGTTGTACCTATATGGCATCCCAAATCGTTTGCTTGTATCAGGTACAGGTACAGAATAGGTAAGGTACAGGTATGAGCAGGATAGACATTGGATATCAACCTCTATGGTATAGTATAGAAGATGAGTTTCATCCTTATGAATCCTATGGGTTGAACTGCCAGGAACCTATATCAAGCCAAGTGGAATACATAAGGGTAACAATAGGGTAGTTAAAGGGTTAGCACTTCATCATAGCAGCCAGCAAAGTTTCACCTTAATGGATACTAGAGCTAGAGACTGCAACCCAATAAAATAGATAACCTAAAACCATGCTATAGGCCAATAGAATAATTGTTGTTTTTACACCATCAATTTTGTTTATTGATCTTTATAAATTATTAAATAGGTCATTTGGGCTCAGACTTGGCATTGGATCTATTACAGCAGTTCGGGACCTCAGGCGAGTACAGTTTGTTGTCTGTTTTCAATATTGGATTTCACTATATCTCATTGATTGGTCATTAATTATGTGAATTTTATTTTACTATAAAACAAGGAGTCGGGAACTAGGAATACCAAAGATATGTGATCTGACCATAGCCCGTGTTAGACATTGTAGCCCGTGTTTATTTTCTGCAAGTAGTGTAGCCCGTGTTTACTTTCTGCAAGTAGTGTAGCCCGTGTTTACTTTCTGCAAGTAGTGTAGCCCGTGTTTACTTTCTACAAGTAGTGTAGCCCGTGCTTACTTTCTGCAAGTAGTGTAGCCCGTGTTTATTTTCATGCAAGTAGACCTTGTAGCCCGTGCGGTGTAGTACCCCAGACCGATCACATATCAAGGTATTTCTACAGTCGGGAAGGTATTGTTTACTTTATTTTACTGCCTATTTACTGTCTTTACTTTCGTCTCTACTATTATTTTCAAAACTCATGATTAGTGTCTAATCCTTGTTTATAGTCATTTTTATATATTGGAACTGCATTCGATGAATTGTACTCGTTCCATCCTGACTGGGTAACCAAACAAATTTTAGGTAATTACGAGGAGGTCGAGTGCCCTGATCAGTATGGCCCATACATAGGAGATTTAGCTGAGATAGACTTTGCTTATCAGGAGGAGTACGCAGCGACTGATCCTGCTGCGTTTGCTTAGTTCCTTTTAGTTAGAGCTGAGACTTGTTTGGATTTGAGTTAACATTGAGACTTGTAGTAGATATATCATTTCATTTTATTATTATTCCTTTGAGATGGATATTTATTTCACTTTCTAGTTATTGAAGTTGTGATCTTGAGTTGTGGTTGCTCTATGTGAGAATTATATTATCTGCGTGGTTGTTCATCATATTGTTACAGCATTCTACCGCCGACTCTGCGGCGTAGGCTGGGCGTGTAAACGGTTCATGCCCAAATATTGGGTGCGGGTCGTGACATTACGGCAAGTCCAAATGCGGCCTTGGTTATGTTACACCAGCAACAACGCCCGAGAGCACCTATGAGTAATGCATGTGGCATTCTCACTCATCTGAATCGCCTACATACGATTTCGATGACAGCATTGTAGATATATTCAGGCAGACATTATCTGACACATGGCATCCGATGACATTGAAGAGGAGGATGAAGATATACTCGAACCTCTTGAATTGGAGACATGGGTCCGACAACTGGATGCACATTAAAAGAAGTGCTCTAAAATACGTGACCCTCCTACTGAAGATGAGGTCATGCAAGTTGACCTCGGTGATGAATCCTCTCCAAATCCAATCTTCGTCAGTAAAAGCCTGACGGACGGCGAGTGCGAGTCGTTGTTGCAACTCCTCAGAGAGTATATCGACGTTTTTTGCTTAGAGCTATGAAGACATGCCAGGGCTAAACCCCAAGATCGTACTTCATAAGCACAATATTCTTCCGGACGCAAAATTCGTCAAACAACAGCAACGACGGTTCTGTCCAGACATAATAAACTCCATTGAAGCGGAAGTAAATAAGCTTATTGCTAGCAGTTTCATCAGCGAGGAGCAGCACCCAGATTGGATAGCTAATATAGTACCAGTTGTCAAGAAGAACGGAAAGATCAGAATCTGCATCAACTTTGCAATCTGAATGCGGCATGTCCTAAGGATGAATTCCCACTTCCCATCATTGACATAATGATCGATAATACACGTGACTTCGAGCTCATGTCCTTTATGGATGGCTTTTCAGGAAATAATCAAATCAAAATGTCTCCTGACGATAAGAAGCATACGTTATTCCGAACGCCGATCGGTGTGTATTGTTACACAGTTATGCCCTTCGGCCTGAAGAACGCCAGTGCTATATATCAACGAGCTATGAGCGTCATCTTCAGAGATCACTTGCGCAAGTCGGTGGAGTGTTACGTTGACGACATCGCCGTCAAAAGACGCTCCAAGGATGATCACTTATACGATTTAAGGACATTATTCGACCTTATGCGAGCGCACAATCTGAAGTGAATCCTACCAAGTCCTTTGTAAGTGTGTTCAGCGGGAAGTTCTTGGGCTTTGTCATTACTTCGTGGGGCATTCACATAGACCATGATAAGACAAAGGTAATCCTGGAGTTGAGTTCGCCGAGGAACCTCCGTGAACTCCGCGACCTTCAAGGAATACTAGCCTATATCAGGAGGTTCATATCTAACTTCTCAGGACAATGTCAACCCTTTACATAACTCATTAAGAAAGGCGTCTCTTTCATATGGAATGAAGAATGTCAACGCGCCTTTGATGACATTAAGGAATACCTGTCGTATCTGTCGGTTCTGGAAGCCCCGGTTGCCCGAAAGCCTTTCTTGCTCTATATACTGGTGATGGAACACTCCTTCGGCGCCTTGCTAGCACAGAATAATGATGTGGGGCACAAACAAGCCATCTATTATCTCAGCCGAATGATGGTGGGACCGGAGCATAGGTACACCGTCCTGGAGAAGGAATGCCTTGCCTTGGTGTTCGCCATTCAGAAAATACGACACTATGTGTCAGGGCAGACCATCGATACTGTCTCGCGAGTTAATCCCCTCAAGGTTCTCATGACCAAGCCTGGCGTACTCAGTTCTTGTCTATCCACATGGGCGATACTATTATCCTCCTACGATATTGTCTTCGTTTCGCAGAAGACTGTCAAAGGTCAAGCCTTGGCTGACTTTCTAGCAGCCCGTCCAGGCTCAGAAACAGCCAGAATCTATGAAAAAATCCCAAACGAAGTAGTTAACTCAAACATAACTTCGCATGATGACGTTTGGTGAATGTTCTTTGATGGTGCTTCAAGAACAGGGCCACAAGGTAATATCGTCGCTGGAGTCGGGGTAGTATTAACTTCTCCCTCAGGGTTAGTAGTCAATCGGGCATATTCTCTCACAAAACCTTGTTCAAATAATGTAGCCGAATATAACACTCTGGTCATCGGACTCCGACTCGTAAAAGAGGTAGGGTCAAATACTTAGAAGCATATGGCAACTCATAGCTGATTGTTAATCAGATACGAGGCTCATACGAGGTTCGTAACGAGGACCTGATTCCTTATCATCAGACAGCAATTGCCAATATTTCAACCTGGGAGGGGTTATTTATAGAGCATGTTCCTAGACCCAGAATATTGAAGCAGATGCCCTAGCAGGACTCGCCACTTCTTTGGTGGTTCCAAATTATGTTCATCATCTAGTCGATGTGATAGGCCATGAGTTGGTCTGTCCCAAAAAAAGTTCAACTGGATATGAGTTACTCCGCCCAGATAACCAATGACGTGCAAAACTGGAGACTCCCGTTATCGATTTTGCAGTCTACGGAATCCTGTCTGAAATGTGAAAGAAGAAACTTCAATCAGAAGGCGTTCTCTTAGATTCTTTTATGACAAGGAAACAAAATGTTATATCGATGATCTTACGACGGGCTGCTGTTAAGATGTCTGTCAATTGCAGAAGCCAAAGAAGCATTATATGAGGCTTACGAGGGCATTTGCAGGACTCACCAACCTGGACCGAAGTTGCCGGATCGTCTCCATCGGATGGGCTACTACTGGCCTATGATGGTAGCAGACACAATCAACTATGCAAAAAAGTGTAAGGCTGTAGAAGCATGAAAATTTTTAAGCAAATGAAGCCCCATGCACCCAAGTCAGTGAAGCCCCACGCGCCCAGTCAGTGGAGCTCTATGCGCCCAGCCAACGAAGCTTCATGCTCTCAGTCAGTACAACTTCATGCGTCCAGCCAGTAAAGTTCCATGCGCCCAAGACTAACTCCCCCGAGAGGAGGGCGCATAGCCTGAGACATGGCTATACGCCCAAGCCTGACTCAATCAAAGCCATGATCAAAACGTGCACCGAAGCGCACGGCCACGTCAGTCTGCACGAGCAGTCGTGTACCGAAGCATGCGGCCACATCAACGCTACGACCAACCCACGATCTCGTAGCCTGTATACGCCTACGTCCTATGCGCCCATATAAAAACCAGCGTGTTTCTTCATGTGGGCACATAACACCATTCCAGCTCAAGAACGACTATAAATGGGAAGCCTCATCGCTCTTCAAACACACAGAACGGAGAGCATTTTCAAGAGCCAAATTGCTGAACTTCTTACTAGTGAGCCGAGAGTTAGCAATTTTCTTACGTTTTCTTCCACTTTTGTAATCGGAGTATCAACGGAGTAAAGGAGCAACTGTCGCTCGATCTCCTTCGTCCCATTCCCAGAATTCTTTTTTGTACTCGGGGATCCTCAGCGTAGGATCTCTCAAGCGTACTCGATTTGTGGTGCCTTGTGCCAATAAAAGAAAAGACAGCATTTTCTTCTTCTTTTTTGTGTAGTCCACAAAAATGGTGACTCTGCTGGGGACTACCTTTTTTTGATGAGAAGGTGGTAACGCAATCCGATACCGACAAAGTGGGGAGTACTCAGAAGATGTTGATCGTAAAGTTCGCTCAACAGGCATTCGAGGAGATGCTCTCGAGGGACGGCTCTACTCCCTCAAAATCAGCGAGGCCAAACAAGTCTCACAAGACTTGGCTTCCGAAGGCTCGCTGCACATATCCTGCTAGTGTTATAACGGATATACAACTGGAGGACTCTGTCACCTGGGCGCAGGACTCTGCCATAGAAGTCTCCCAAATGGAGAAGGCTCACACCGTTCTGGGCTCTACTAGTCCAGTGACTTCTTCCCTCCACAACCAATAACTGAGTGTTCAACATTCGAGACTTGGTAGAGGAAAACACTATGATGCCAAGGATCGGGGTATGCGGCACTCTGGCCAGACCCGACGAGGCTCACGAATGAAGGAGACACAACTAGAAGAAAATAGTACTGCTCCACCAAGCATGCGTCCAAAGCCATGCGCCCAAGGGAGTGTTTGGGCGCATAGCCCCAACCAGAACACTTCTGTCTTCAACAGGCTGCACATTCAGAGTCATGCGCCCAAGGCTATGTGCCCAGGCTCTCTTGATCCATACTATGTGCCCACATCAAGGCGACTCAATCATGCTGTCAAGAAGTATGTGCCCAAGCCCAGTCTCCAAGGCCTATGCGCCCACAGCAAAAAGACAGGTACCAACATGTATAGCACCGGGCTATCTTCAAGGATATCACAGAACTTAGGTGTAGGGGTTGTCCCTGCACATGAACTAAGTCTGGATGTGCCTACCTCTTTACGAACCCGCATGCAATGCTCGTCGATGAATGCAATATGGGTTATAAGACAAAACTCCCTTCCGCTGACTTGTGCGACATGATAAATCATAAGCGTAAAGCGAGAGAGAATATAAC
>JANAVB010024510.1:0-25330 GCA_029216955.1 Iris pallida
TGAGTGGAAGGAATTTATATTAAAAAATCCGAAAATGCCCTTCTTCCTATTTACAAAGCCCAATCTCTCCCCCTTTCTTTGTTGTCGCAGAAGAGGTTCCCAAAGCTCACAGCAAAGCCTTCGATAGATCTTCCATGGTCGGCCATTCATTAGAGATTAGGGTTAGGCTTTCCTCTCTCTGTCACTCAAACTTTTACTCTCTCTTTTACGCTCTCTTTTACTCTTTCTTTCTCATTTGATAGATTAATTTGTTTTTCAACTTATGCATTTTTGTTATGTTTTGTGTAGAAAAAATGTCAAATATGCTCAAAAAATACCCATATCGCAGACGAATGTTACTTTTTGAGGTCACCGTGCAAGAGTGGAAATTGTAAGGGATTCGGTACGTGTCGAAGTCAAATACGAAGGCTAACCCCGGAAGGAAGTTTTTGAAGTGTCCCCTATGCTTGGATTTTGAATGGTTGGATGTTGCAATTTATGAAGGCAAGCAAGAAAGTTCATCTTCCACAATTAAAAGGGAAGGGTGTTTTACGTGCGGTCAATTAGGTCATTGGAAACAACAATGCCCATGGAAGGAAGCCTCTTGCCCTAATTCTAATTGTCGAGGAAAGAGAGTTGTAATGGTGTCAAAGAGGAGCCACAGTTATGGAAGACGATTCTTACAATGTCTAAAATGCAACAATGTATTTCAATGGTTGAATGAAGCTACCGAACGTGATAACCCGTCTGTGTCAAAAATTCTGTTCAAATTGTTGTAAACACAACTTTAGAACAGTTGTGTAAAAGATTTGGAAAAGACTTGGCTATGTAAACATGAAATTTATCTAAAATGATGTATCTTTTCATGTATATAAATGAAGAAAGTTTATTGGTTAGCTATGTGAATGTATTCCATATTGCTCATTCTCAGTCGTACATATCTGTGAATTACATATAGTGCACATTCAAGAATAAGAACAAATAGAGAACATCTTGGAGATAGTACATCTTGGAGACAGAATGATAACAATTCCATTCCAAATGATAGCAGTGATAGCAGTTTACAAGTGAACATCCTGCAGTTTACAAGTGAACATTCCAAATGATAGTGTCTAAACAGTTTACAATTTCATTCCAAGTGAACATCCTGGAGATAGCACATTCAAGAATTATAGAACATCCATTCCAAGTCAAAATGATAACATTCCAAATGAAATTAAATCAATCCATTCCAAACATCCAGGAGAAGTAGTTAACATTCCAAATCCACAGAAGTAGTTAACATTCCAAATCCACAGAAGTAGTTAACATTCCATTCCAAGTCAAAATGATACGAGTTTACATACAAAATGATACCAGTAGCTAACATTCCATCCCAAACCAATTATATACAAAACCCATCACAAGTAGTTAACATTCGAGTAGTTACATTCCATTCACATGTAGCATTTAACATTCCTTTCCAGTTTAGATACAAAATGATTCCTAATAATCCTGGAGATGTACAAAAGCCAATACTTGTACAAAATGGCCTAAAATATCGATTTCCTTTCACCTAACATCCTGGAGATTCTCCTGATGTGCCCATAGCAGCCTTCCTTCGCCTTGGCCCCCTTGAAACCTTTGGCCTCTTGTAGACAGTATTTGTTACCCTTCGTGGCCTAGGTGACTTAGGTTCCCTTGGTGGCCTAGGATCCCTGTGTTTCTTTGTGTTTCCTCCAATGGGTCCTCCCTGGCACCCTCTTGCATTGTGATCAGAAGGTAACTTACATCTTCCACAAATCCTCTGCCTCTTGGAAGCTCTTCGAATCTCATCAGATTCTAGCCTCCTTACTCCCTTTGGTCTTCCTGGTAGTCTGAGTCTACCAGGTGGACCCACCTCATATGCAGGCTAAAAAATAGAAACACAAGTAGAAGAGACATACAAGCAATGAAGTATGTTAGTTAAAGGAAATGAAATAGAAACTTTGTTGTAGAAGTAGTGAGATTAATTACTTGATCCCATAAGCTTTGTTCTGGCAATGGAACAATCTTTCCTGCGTAAGCCTTCTTGTAGGTACTGGCATGATAGTAGGGACTAGAGAACCTATACGAAGAAAAAGAAGAAAGTGAGCACCATTAAAAGAGACATCCAATTTAAAGAGAGACATCCAATTTAAAGAAGAATACTCACATTGTCCATCTGGGCCTGCTAGGTAACAAGGCAGCTACAGCATGAACACATGGGAGCCCAGTTAAATCCCAAACACAGCAGTCACAGGTTCTGGCATTGACATCTACAGTCCATCTGTTCTCAATGGAGAACACACTAGTGACACAAAATAGCCCCTCATCAGCCCCATTGACATGATATCTGTTCACTTGCTTTTCCCTTTAGTCAATCATTTTCTTAGCTCTTGGAGTTAGGTCAAAGTCACTCCATTCTTTTGAAGTCATTTTCCTATCGTAAATCAACTTCATGACCATCATATGAAACATTTCCACAAGCATGGTGATTGGTTTAGATCTGATTTCACCTATCCAATTGTTGAAGCTTTCTGATAAGTTATTTGTTATGTGCTCACACTTTGTTGTTCTATCAAAATGAGATCTACACCACCTAATAGTGAAAAAGTATGTTAGTTAAAGAAGTATGCTAGTGTCTAAAGTGTCAGACTTCACTAAGTTAGTGAAGTTAGTATCAGAGTAACATACTAAGTTAGTATCAGAGTAACATACTAAGTTAGTGAAACTTAGTGAAGTATCATACTAACATACTAAGTTTGTATCAGACTTAGTGAAGTATCATACTAAGTTAATAAAGTGGAAATATTGGTGAAATGATACCTGTTGTAGTTCTCAGCCATCAAATATTGGTGACCAATGGGACATTGCGTTGCAATTGCTTCCATCCATTTAGCATGATCTACATGTCTGTATGCTCTAGCTGCACCCCAAGTTAGGTGTTTCATCTGCTTACTACCATTGACCTGGGCTTTGAAGTTTTTGTAGAAATGCCTAAAGCAAAATTGTGGGGGTGTCCATAGAACTCAGTGTCCACAGCTATTCCCAGGCCTTTCTGCCTGTCAGATATGAATGTTACCTTTCCTGGATGTTGCAGCAACTTCTCCTTAATCAAACTAAGGAAATGGCCCCATGTTGCTTGGCACTCAGATGTGCATATGTATATGGCAAGTAAAAATAACCCATTATTGCCATCCAGAGCTGTTGCAGACAAACACACCCCCCATACTTTTCTTTAAGATGACACCCATCCAATCCAACTAATGGTCTGCATCCATTTATGAATCCAGCCCAACTTGCTTCATATCCAATACAGCAGTACCCAAACTCTGTGGTCCCTGGAATATTTTCATAATAAGCTACACTCCATGTCCCACAATAAGGTAGAGAGACAACTTCAGGTTAGTGATTGGTAAAATGCAACTAAACTAAACTTTATGCAGTGGGCATTCCAAATGATGTTAAAACTAAAAGTAAAATGTCCAAAGTGTCTACAGTGGGCATTCCAATATGCAACTAAACTAAATTTATAACAGAAACTAAAACGCAACTACACTTTATAACTGAAACTAAAATGCAACTACACTTTATAACTGAAACTGAAACTGATACCTGGGTTTGTTCTTCCTATTGTCTTGCAACCTCAGGAGCTTTACTATAGCTTTCTTCCTATTTCTCCACTAGAAACCTCCACATCATCCAAGCACAAGTGTAGCTCTCCTTCTTGGTCAGGCAGTTGGTTATGGAACATGTCTAGCAATGCAGCATCAGATAACACCTCTATGGTTTCACCATCTTTCATCTGATCAACCCAATAATACCTAAATCTGCCCTCCACATAGTTACTCTGGACTACGTAAGGAATATCCAGGAGGGAATCAAGTCGGGGTCCACTTCGTGCAAAACTGAAGTACCCTTCCAATGGAACCTAACCATGTATTTCCTGTAGAAGTAATGTTGTCACGCCCCAGAACCAGAATACTGGAGAGCAAGGGCGGACATAGCCAGCTACGTATATTGAAATGGAAACCACCTCGATATACGGTCACGGCTGTCTAGAAATATGAGGGTTTCTACAAGCCAGCAGTCTCTTAAGGTCAAGCCTATTGTCTCAATCTCCAGCAATTAACAGAGTTACAAGATGTTAGAGCATCAAATAATATATATAAGGCGTCCAAATATTACATATCGGATGATCATGAAGCTAGTCGTACAAAATGATAGGACTAGCAAGAGTTCGGTCGTACATGATCAACCCTAGGATTTGTTAATCATGTTTACAGCCCGTAGGCAGACAGTAAATAAACGTGCATCGAGCTAACAGGTGCTCGTCGGCTAAACGTCTCAAAAGAATAAATTTACATATAATGGGTGAAACAAAAAGGGAAAACCCACTCGTAGCCCGGGTTCCGTCCAGTGTTCACCATTGGGCTGGAAGCTTGGTAGATCCTCGGAGCTGCTCCAAAATCTGGCCACACAAAATCAGCTGGGTCAAACCCCAGAAAGAGCAAGTGCCACAAGGAGGCCACAAATAAGAACAAAAGCCAGCATATCAACATAAAGAATAAAAGAAAGTACAAGTAATAAGGTACACAGGGCGATAAACGACTAGGACGTGGAACCATTCCGGGAGCCAGGTTACAATCCTTAAACCAAACAAGGACCGATTGTACCCCTTGCCTGAATAGCTCACTGTCAACCCATTTATCGTTAGAGATAAGTAAAACAATCATGATCAAGAGTTCCAGGTACAGGGGCTAGACAAGACTTAGACAGAGCTGGACACCATTCATTCACAATCGGCCAAGCAAGTACTACGGCTTACTACTTTAACTAACTAGGGTTATCACAAGCCTAATTACTAACAAGATGCAAGTGAGAATTTCCAGTCCCAAGCCCTGCAGACCATCCAGTTATCCTTCGCGGGTTGAGAGTTATAGGTGGGTACATTGCCCGGGAGACAAATGTACCCTTAGGTGACTTATAGGGTGCAACACATGACAGTGTGCTGGAAATGTGCTCTACTCGTGGCAAGCTACAAGTCCATTAAAGTGCCCAGATAACGAGATTGCCTGTGACTGGGAATTTCCATGTTCTAGTTTGATCTAATCATTAGCCTAATCCAATTTAGCGCGAGTCCCTGGCCGTGGTACCCAGGAAGTCACGTCCTAGACATGATACAAGACAAGACAAGTGGATTGTACAAGCAAGCAAGCAGGAACACCCACGGTGTCAAGTTGATTATACGAGTCAAGTTACAAGTTACAAGTCAAGTCAAGTCAGTAGTGCGCCGCCACGGGCCACTATCAAGTTATCAAGATAAATCATGTCAGGGTACTGTCAGGAGTGCGCCACGACGGGCTACTATCATGTCAGGTTGGTCATGTCAGGAGTGCATCACTACGGATCACTGTCGTGTTATGCTAGTTCCTTGTCATACCATGCCATGTACAATAGTCATTCCAAACATATTAAGTAAAAATCAGTTCGTGACAAAAGGCGTAAGGATATAAAATGGACGTAAAATATCTAATAAAATACCAATATTATAGGACTATAGAAGAGCCAAGCTTAAAGAAATAACAATTCATCATAGACAAGTAGTTGTGCAAGGGGGTCAGGGGTTGGGCTGCGCAGGGTATGTACTGCGCATGGAAGAGCTGCGCAAGAGTTGCCTTGCGCAAGGGTTACCTTGCGCAAGGGTAGACTGCGCAGGGGGTCAAGGGCACAGGGTTAAAGGGGCACAGGGGATGCCTTGTGCATCAATTGGATTACGCAAGGGAGGATTGTGCAAGGGTAGACTGCGCAGAGTATGGACTGCGCAATGGTCGAGTGCGCAGGGTTACTTTGCGCATGGCTGGCTTGCGCATGGCTAGCTTACGCCAGCGCAATCCAGTGCAGTGCAAAGCACTGGCTGAGCCTATGCGCAATCGGCCATGCGCTAAAGAGCACGGCCGGGGTGCGCAAACGGTCAAGTGCTAAAGAGCACTGGCCGAGAGCCTTCACCAAGGCTGAGATGAACTCCTCAAGAACACCAAAAACTTCAAATCTTCATAACTTAGCCAAATCAAAACCAAATCTAGATTTTCAAAGTTCTAACTTGAGTAAAATCGAATTCTCTTCCACATGGAAGCATCAAAATATGCAAAAATGAAGTTTAATGGATCAAAACCAAGGATTTTCGAAAATGGTTAAAACCTAGATCTAGAAAAATAAAAGCTCCAAATCACAAAATGTCAAGTTCTAATATTGATCACCATGGCCTAATCTAGCTAATGAACAAATAAAAAGTGGTGCTTATTTGATGGCAAGGTGCACTTGCCTATGGGTTGGGGAGTTGTGTGGAAGAAGGAAGAAGAAAAAGTTGTAAGAAATTAATGGAGTTATGGAGGAGAGAGAAAAGGTTGGTAGGTTTTAATGAAGGTGGTTGTGATGGAATGGAGGTGGAGAATAGGCTAAGGTGTTCCACTCATGATGAACCAAACCAAACCAAACCAACTCCACAAATAAAACCAACCATGGTCCAAACCCAATTACGAGAAACCAAAATCCGCAAGTCGAAAAATAAAATACGTGCCAAAAATCAAATTACGAGTACAAATACGAAATACAGGAAATGGGGGTGACAACTCTACCCACCTTCAAAGAATTCCGTCCTCGGAATTTAATCAAGGAGCTAGAGATTGCCACGACAAGCTATACTAAGCACAGCAAGCTACACTAAGCAGTTCAATCATACAATCATACAATGCAAGCAAGGAAAGGGTAAGCGTAAGGCATAAGAAAGACATTATACCTCACGAGTCAAACAGGTAGGGATATCGCGATCGGATGTCGTCCTCACGCTCCCACGTTGACTCACCTAGAGAGTGATGACCCCAAGCAACACGGACTAAGTTAATAGTCTTGTTCTTGAGCGTCTTTTCTCTCCGGTCCAATATAGACACGGGCCTCTCCTCATACGAAAGGTTGGTACCAACAACCAATTCGAATGATCTAGGATATGGCTCGGGTCCGGGACTATACCGTCATAATTGGGATACATGGAACACGTCATGCACCTCGCTTAGCGACGGCAGAAGAGCGAGACGATAGGACACATCTCCTACTCGCTCCAAAAATGTCAAATGGCCCTATATACCTAGGACTAAGCTTCCTCCGCACCAGGCCGAAACGAATGACGCCACGGTTAGGCAAAATCCTCAGGAATACATGGTCACCGACCGAAAACTCGAGAGGGCGCCGATGAGAATCGGCCCAATGGCGCTGGCGATCTTGGGCAACTCGAAGATGATCTCTGACCCTTCTGACCACTTCAACTGTCTGAGCGATCATTTCTGGACCAAAGCATCCGTCTCTCTCCAACATCATTCCAGGCTAACGGGGATCTGCACTGCCTACCATATAGTGCCTCGAACGGTGCCATCTGGATACTGGCCTGGAAACTGTTGTTGTACGAGAATTCCACCAGGTGTAAGTGATCTTCCCATGAACCACCGAAGTCAAGTGTGCAAGACCGCAAACAGGTCTTCGAGAGTTTGTATAGTACGCTCTGACTGCCCATCTGTCTGCGGATGATACGCTGAGCTGAACTTGAGACGAGTCCCCAAACTTTGATGAAGACTGCGCCAGAAGTGCGATGTGAATCTCGTATCCCTGTCTGATACTATGCTGACTGGCACTCCGTGAAGTCGGACGATCTGCCTGAGATATCTCTGCTAGCTGCGCCGTCGACTGTCCAACTCTGGAAGAAAGTGTGCCACCTTGGTAAGCCTGTCCCAATGACCCAAATAGCATCTCTGCCTGCCGGAGATCTGGGTAACCCAGTCACGAAATCCATGGTAAGGTGCTCCCATTTCATTTTGGGATCGGCAAGGGTTGAAGAAGTCCAGCTGGCCTCTGATGTTCAGCCTTGACCTGTTGGCAAACCAAACATCGAGAGACATACCGGGCTATCTCTCTCTTCATACCATTCCACCAAAAGTGTTGACGAATATCTCTGTACATCTTCGTGCTGCCTGGGTGGATGGAATACTGCGAACTGTGAGCCTCTGTCATGACTTCCTGTCTGATATCTCCACTGGGTACACAAAGACGTGTGCCGTGTCGAAGTGAACCATCCTCATGAATACATAACTCTGGGCCTTCTCCCTGCCTCGCACTCTGCTCTAAGCCGCTGAATCTTGGAATCTGTTAACTGTGCTGTCCGGATTCTCTCAACTATGGTAGACTGAATCTGTAGGCTGGCCATCAAGGCCACATTGGAAGGGAGGATAACTTCTATAACCATCTTCTGAAGATCCTGCCAATAGCTCTGGTTGCGCCGTCAGAAAATAAACTCCGGCTCTCCGGCTCACGCATCTGCTACAACGTTGGCCTTTCCCTGGGTGATACTGCAAGTCCACATCATAGTCCACAAGTAGCTCAAGCCATCTTCTCTGCCGCATATTAGGTCCTTCTGGGTGAAAACATAATTCAGGCTTCTTATGATCAGTAAATATCTCCACTATGTCTCCGTACAAGTAGTGCCTCCACAACTTAAGGACAAACACCACTGCTGCCAGCTCCAAGTCATGGGTTGGGTAATTCCTCTCATGATCACGAAGTTGTCGTGACGCATAAGCTATCACCTTCCCATGCTGCATCAGAACACATCCTAAACCTCTGTCTGAAGCATCACAGTACACTGAGAATCCTCCGGTTCCATCTGGAAGCGTGAGAATAGGAGCTGTTATCAGGCCTCGCTTCAACTGCTCAAAAGAACTCTGACACTCTGCTGTCCAAGCAAACTGTGCATCCTTGTGGGTCAACTGGATCAATGGCGCTGAAATTCGAGCAAAATCCGAAACAAACCGTCGGTAATAGCCAGCCAATCCAAGGAAACTGCGAACTTCTGCAACGGTGCTGGGTACTGGCCATGACTCAATAGCCACAATCTTCTGGGGATCCACTTCTACTCCTCCTCTGGTGATGATATGACCCAAGTACGAAATGCGATCAAGCCAGAACTCGCATTTACTGAACTTGGCATATAACTGGTGCTCTCTGAGAATCTGGAGGACAACTCTGAGATGCTGCTCGTGCTCTGCTTCACTCTTGCTGTAGACCAGGATGTCATCAAGGAACACTATCACAAACTGATCCAAGTAAGGCATAAAATACGGTTCATGAGGTCCATGAACACTACCGGCGCATTGGTCGCTCCAAGGGCATAACTAGAAACTCCCAATGCTCGTACCTAGATCTGAACGCCGTCTTCGGGATGTCCTGCTCTCTGACTCTGATCTGGTGGTATCCTGACCGCAAGTCTATCTTCGAAAAAACTGAAGCCCCCTTGAGTTGATCAAACAAGTCATCTATCCTCGGGAGAGGGTATCTGTTCTTGATTGTCACTGAGTTCAAGGTACGATAATCAACACATAGCCTGGATGTACCATCCTTCTTTTTCACAAGAAGCATCGGGGCTCCACAAGGCGATCCACTAGCACGAATGAATCCCTTGGTTCTAAGCTCTTCAATCATCTTGTACAAAATCTTCAACTCTGAAGGCGCCATTCTGTAGACTTGCTCTGATACTGGTGCTGTCCCGGGAATCAAGTCGATGGTGAACTCGATCTCCCGCTCTGGTGGCATCCCTGGAAGTTCCTCTGGGAAGACATCTGGAAACTCTTCAACTATCCGGGGCAACTGCACTGCTGCTACTGTTATCCGCAATACTGGGGGAGAAGGCTCTATGGCGCCTCTGGAAAATAAAAACTCTGGCTCTCCGGGAATACTAAAGACAACTCTGCCAATATGGCAGTCTATCCTAGCATAATGGTTCCTCAACCAATCCATGCCTAGGACTACATCATAGTCTGCCATAGGGAACTCTATGAGCCTAGCGGGGAACTCTCTACCGCTAACTACGATCCGACACGAGGAAAATACTCGATCTACTCCCACAAGACCATTACCAGTAAGTATATTGAGCCTCACTGATAATGACTCGGGCTCCAATCCTATCCGTGTCGCGAATCGTGCAGACATGAATGAATGCGAGGCACCAGAATCAAATAATACAGATGCTGGAAAAGTATTGACGAGAATAGTACCTGCCACTACCTCATCTGGTGCAACTTCTTCTTCCATGGTCATCATCATAGCCTGACCTCTAGCTGCGGGTCCCCTCTGCTGGAAACCCCTATGTCGGTTCTGTGCTGGAGCCTGGGTGAACTGCTGCTGGTTCTGCTACTGAAAGGCCTGGGCCTGAGGCAACAATGGCCTCGGGTACTGCTGCTGCTGCTGCTGCTTGGACTGGAAATGGGGCTGGTCCTCTCACCGAAGAACTAGAAAGGTTGGATGATGATGGACCTCCCCTATTCGGGCAGGTCCCTATCTTATGATCTGCTCCTCCGCAAGCCAGGCACAATCCCTGCGCCCTACGACACTCTGCCACTACATGGCCCGGCTTCCCGCAATGCGAACATCCCACCGTGGAAGACTGCTTTTGTTTCTGCTGCTGCGGATACGTCGGGGTTGAATACTGAACCGACGTCACTGAGGCCGCCCGCCTCGGAGTTCCAATGGTCAATCCCCTAGCTGCCGGGGCTAGAGCTGATGATTGGTGCATCTGGTTGTGGGACCGCTTCCTGCCCTCCGGTCCTGTCCCCAATTCTCCGGGAGGTATACTCATGCCTCCTTGCTGCCGTCAACACTGCATCGAACGTCTGGTGCTCGAACTGCTCCACAACCAATAATATCTCTAAGTGCAGCCCTTGCTGGAACCGCTGAGCCCTATCGAACTCGGTCACCACCAAAGTGGGGGCGAACCTACTCAGCCTGGAAAACTCGGTCGCATAGCCATCGACCGTCCTGCCTCCTTGTTTCAAGTTGGTGAACCGGGTCTGCAGGTCGTACCGTGCCACCGCATCAAAGTACTTTGTCTGGAATCTCTCTCTGAACGTCGCCCAAGTAACTGGTGCCGCTAACCCCATGGCCTGAGCTGCCCACCAATCGCGAGCCAAGTCTAACAACTGTAGCCGTACCACCGCCACCTTCTCATTCTCAGGTGTCCTAGCTGCTTCCAGGACCACCTCGGTATCCTGAAGCCAAGCGTCCGCGGCAATCGCATCTTCACTGCCGTCAAAAAAGGAAGGGTTCAAGCGCTTGAAACTGTTGGCCGCCTGATTCCCTTGGGGACCTCCTCGATTTAGTGCATCATGAACTTCCTGGTGCAAGGCGTCGCCTCGACGATCTTGGGATGCAAGCAGTTCTCTGATAAGCCCTACCAAAGGTCCTTCATCCTGTCTAGCTGGTTGAACAGGCGGAGCTGCCTGAACTGGAGGTTCTGAGCCTCCGGGAAGCATAACTCGGGAGGCTACTCCAGAGTGCTGAGCTTGATCTTCCTGGCGCTGGGGTGCTTGTTGAGCTTCCTCTGGCTGGTTGGCAGGTCCGGGAGCAATGCCGCTGAAGAAGACGACATAGGGAACAGTAAGGAAAGGACCAGGACAGATCAATGATACAAGCATGTGATCAGGTCAAGAATCTCAGGGATTTGAAGATACGAGCAGAGATCAAGGACGAATATTGATTGAGACATCTATTCGGTAAACCCTCACATTTCTTGAATGCCAAGACCTGTATGGGCCACCACTTAAACTGTGTCACGCCCCAGAACCAGAATACTGGAGAGCGGGGGCGGACATAGCCAGCTACGTATATTGAAATGGAAACTACCTCGATATACGGTCACGGCTGTCTAGAAATATGAGAGTTTACTACAAGCCAGCAGTCTCTTAAGGTCAAGCCTATTGTCTCAATCACCAGCAATTAACAGAGTTACAAGATGTTAGAGCATCAAATATATATATATATAAGGCGTCCCAAATATTACATATCGGATGATCATGAAGCTAGTCGTACAAAATGATAGGACTAGCAAGAGTTCGGTCGTACATGATCAACCCTAGGATTTGTTAATCATGTTTACAGCCCGTAGGCAGACAGTAAATAAACGTGCATCGAGCTAACAGGTGCTCGTCGGCTAAACGTCTCAAAAGAATAAATTTACATATAAGTGGGTGAAACAAAAAGGGAAAACCCACTCGTAGCCCGGGTTCCGTCCAGTGTTCACCATTGGGCTGGAAGCTTGGTAGATCCTCGGGAGCTGCTCCAAAATCTGGCCACACAAAATCAGCTGGGTCAAACCCCAGAAAGAGCAAGTGCCACAAGGAGGCCACAAATAAGAACAAAAGCTAGCATATCAGAACATAAAGAATAAAAGAAAGTACAAGTAGTAAGGTACACAGGACGATAAACGACTAGGGACGTGGAACCATTCCGGGAGCCAGGTTACAATCCTTAAACCAAACAAGGACCGCGATTGTACCCCTTCGCCTGAATAGCTCACTGTCTCTACCCATTTATCGTTAGAGATAAGTAAAACAATCATGATCAAGAGTTCCAGGTACAGGGGCTAGACAAGACTTAGACAGAGCTGGACACCATTCATTCACAATCGGCCAAGCAAGTACTACGGCTTACTACTTTAACTAACTAGGGTTATCACAAGCCTAATTACTAACAAGATGTAAGTGAGAATTTCCAGTCCTAAGCCCTGCAGACCATCCAGTTATCCTTCCGCGGGTTGAGAGTTATAGGTGGGTACATTGCCCGGGAGACAAATGTACCCTTAGGTGACTTAGAGGGTGCAACACATGACAGTGTGCTGGAAATGTGCTCTACTCGTCGGCAAGCTACAAGTCCATTAAAGCGCCCAGATAACGAGATTGCCTGTAACTGGGAATTCTCCATGTTCTAGTTTGATCTAATCATTAGCCTAATCCAATTTAGCGCGAGTCCCTGGCCGTGGTACCCAGGAAGTCACGTCCTAGACATAATGCAAGACAAGACAAGTGGATTGTATAAGCAAGCAAGCAGGAACATCCACGGTGTCAAGTTGATTATACGAGTCAAGTTACAAGTTACAAGTTACAAGTCAAGTCAAGTCAGGAGTGCGCCGCCACGGGCCACTATCAAGTTATCAAGATAAATCATGTCAGGGTACTGTCAGGAGTGCGCCACGACGGGCTACTATCATGTCAGGTTGGTCATGTCAGGAGTGCATCACTACGGATCACTGTCGTGTTATGCTAGTTCCTTGTCATACCATGCCATGTACAATAGTCATTCCAAGCATATTAAGTAAAATCAGTTCGTGACAAAAGACGTAAGGATATAAAATGGACGTAAAATATCTAATAAAATACCAATATATATAGGACTATAGAAGAGCCAAGCTTAAAGAAATAACAATTCATCATAGACAAGTAGGTTGTGCAAGGGGGTCAGGGGTTGGGCTGCGCAGGGTATGCACTGCGCATGGAAGAGCTGCGCAAGAGTTGCCTTGCGCAAGGGTAGACTGCGCAGGGGGTCAAGGGGCACAGGGTTAAAGGGGCACAGGGGATGCCTTGCGCACCAATTGGATTGCGCAAGGGAGGATTGCGCAAGGGTAGACTGCGCAGAGTATGGACTGCGCAATGGTCGAGTGCGCAGGGGTTACTTTGCGCATGGCTGGCTTGCGCATGGCTAGCTTGCGCCAGCGCAATCCAGCACAGCGCAAAGCACTGGCTGAGCCTATGCGCAATCGGCCATGCGCTAAAGAGCACAGGTCGGGGTGCACAAACGGTCAAGTGCTAAAGAGCACTGGCCGAGAGCCTTCACCAAGGCTGAGATGAACTCCTCAAGAACACCAAAAACTTCAAATCTTCATAACTTAGCCAAATCAAAACCAAATCTAGATTTTCAAAGTTCTAACTTGAGTAAAATCGAATTCTCTTCCACATGGAAGCATCAAAACATGCAAAAATCGAAGTTTAATGGATCAAACCAAGGATTTTCGAAAATGGTTAAAACCTAGATCTAGAAAAATGAAATCTCCAAATCACAAAATGTCAAGTTCTAATATTGATCACCATGGCCTAATCTAGCTAATGAACAAATAAAAAGTGGTGCTTATTTGATGGCAAGGTGCACTTGCCTATGGGTTGGGGAGTTGTGTGGAAGAAGGAAGAAGAAGAAGTTGTAAGAAATTAATGGAGTTATGGAGGAGAGAGAAAAGGTTGGTAGGTTTTAATGAGGGTGGTTGTGATGGAATGGAGGTGGAGAATAGGCTAAGGTGTTCCACTCATGATGAACCAAACCAAACCAAACCAACTCCACAAAATAAAACCAAGCCATGGTCCAAACCCATTTACGAGAAACCAAAATCCGCAAGTCGAGAAAATAAAATACGTGCCAAAAATCAAATTACGAGTACAAATACGAAATACAGGAAATGGGGGTGACAAATGTGGAAATTCAAACATGCAGACTCAATAACAGCCCTAAACCCCTAAATTCAAACATGGATATTAAAACAAATTCAAACAATGCAGACTCAAACAAGAAAATGCGTAAAGATAATTTAAACCCTAAACCCCTAAATTCAGCAATAATCAGAACAAATCCAATCCCTAAACCCCTAAATTCAGCAATAATCAGAACATACAATATGTAAAGATAATTTAAAACCCTAAACCCGGCATTTAAACACTAAAATTGAAATCAATACCCATTTTGCCTAGCCATCGCAGCTCCTTCTCCTATTTGCTTCGAAAAAATCTGAAGAAAATAAAATGGGATCAAATCAAACACTCATTCGGACACAAATTGATCATCAATACATAACTTATGGATGGGGAAGGGAAAAGTTGCAGAAATACCTTGATGTTTTCGCGAGAAACTTAGAGGAGAAGACGAATTAGAGACGAGATGGAGTTTCGTGGAAAAATTTAGAGAAGAAGAGGAGAAGAGGAATTAGAGATGAATTAGAAGAGACCTTTCGTGCGTAATAGAAGGAGGAAGGGCATTTTCGGATTTTTGAATATAAATTGAGAATTTTTCTTCCACTCAACAGCAAGGAAAGGGGGGAGGGGTATTACGGTCATGGAAAGTGTTTTAAAGGCCACCAACGTTATTATTTGACGTTTTCTGTTAGAAATGGGATGACTTATGTATATGTGGAACAATGTGGGTGCACTACGAATATGGGTAATATAAGTGGGGTGCCACTCAAAATTTTTCTAAATATTTTGAATGGTGACATTTGCTAAACTATTCCTTATTTTTATTGAGAGAAAATCCCAACTATATCCTCGTATGCATAAAAAAAAACTTGGAAAACTCTCCCAATTTGTTCTGAGAAAATCCCAACTCCTCCTATCTTAGCATTTTAATTCCTATCATGTCCAATTGAAAAGTTTAGGTCCTGATTTTGTTTCTTCAATAATTTTCATTATACCCTCCATCTTATATAGAAAAAATATTCTCATAAATTGGGAAGATGAAGGAAAACAAAAAAAAAATTTAGGATTCAAACTCTCTAATTGGATTTGTTAGAATTTGAACTCTAAGTGAGTATAAAATTCAGAATCTAAATACTAATTAGCCCCCTTGAAATTTAGAGTAGAAATTTCAAGCAGGCGTGTGCGACTCTACCATTTCTTGGCCCAAGGCGAGCCACGATCAAGTCTTCTTCTTTGTATTCTTTCTCTTATTGAGGAATTTGTGGACTAAAGACTGACAAGCATATTTTAAAAAAAAAATGATGGTGACCAATGTTTTAAAAATCAGACGGAACATCCATTCGGTCATAACACCGAATTGATCAATAGATTAATTTGACTTTTTCTAAGGACACTACAATTTTTATTTGGGGTTAGCACAAAAATATTCCAAAAAATTATAAGTTTATTATTCAATTTTTTTACTTGGGACTAGTCCAAATTTTTTCAGCAAGTAGGACTGCAACTAAGTTGGCAGTTCTACATTATGTAATTCGAACTGCAAACAAAGTTGTAGTCCTAGGACTGCCAACAAGTTGACAGTCTCTTCTCCCTCCTCCTCCTCCCCCGCCGCCACCTCCTCCTCCTCCCCCGTTGCCACCTCCTACCCCACCGTCGAGCCGGCCTTTCCTCTCGTGGTAGGGCGTCAAGCCCATCCCCCTCCTCCTGTCGGTCTCAGTTGGCCTCGTCCTCCACTTCGTCGTTCCCCGCCCCGACTCCCTCACCCCCAAGGCTTGGTCCCTCCTCGCCATCTTCCTCTCCATCATCGTCGGCCTCGTCCTCGTCCCGCTCCCTGTTGGCGCCTGGGCCTTCGCCGCCCTCACCGTCCTCGTTGTCTCCAGAATCCTCCCCTTCGCCGCCACCTTCGTCGCCTACACCAACGATGTCATCTGGCTCATTGTCATCTCCTACTTCTTCGCCAGGGGCTTCGTGAAGACCGGGCTCGGGAACAGGGTTATGACGTACTCCGTCGGCCTCGTCCTCCGCCTCCTTCCCGCAGCCCCTCCTGCCCCCGTCGTCCTCCTCTGCCGGAACCTTAATGAAATTTGGAGGGACTAGTCCCAAATAATTATTTGGACTATTTCCAGTAAAAGTTCCACCTTCTTGGACTGTCCCCTAGTAAGTTCCAAATAATTTTGGAAGTGCCCTTAGACATTGCCATTAATTTTGAACGAGTTATATTGGCTTACATATCTTACATTGAGCATATTACTTGGTACACAAATAGTACAATTTATATATGTGGGACCCACTTCTAGCTACAGGCTACATCCGGTTCGATAAGGCCCAAGTCATACAAATCTAGGGTAGTCGAGCTTTTCGATTTAGCCCAATTTAACTTTTTCTTTACAAGCTAATCATAACTTAACCAAATCCATAAATAAATAAATACATAATGCAAGTATCAGATTCCTTTTTTTTCTATGTTCTCTAGACCACCTAATCTAGAAAAAATTGATAGGCCCTTTTCCGTGAAAAATATTTCAAAAAATTTACTGTACAATAAAAAATTTAATATAAATTAATAATAACGATAAAAGTTTGAAAATTTTATTTAAACGATAAGATCCGACAGACCACGTGTCAGAATTTGGAGTGATGCTCAAATTCCGACAATCGGTCTGTCGGAATTTGGACATCACCCCCAAATTTCGACAGATGGTCAGTCGAAAATTCCCCCTCCCCCCTCCCCTCCCCCCCGGTTCACTACGGTTCAGCCCCCCGTTCACTCCGGTTCAAACCCCCGCCCCCCCCCCCCCCCCCCCCCCCCCCGCCCCCCGTTCACTTCGGTTCAAGCCCCCCCTCACTTCGGTTCAGTTGGTTTGAATATTCAATAGGTTGGTGGGGGTGGTTGGTAGATGGGGAGTAAAGTGTTTGTGGGTTGGTGGGGAGTAGTGTTGTTGCTGTGTGAAGCCGAGAAGAACAAGAAGCAGAAGAAAAGAAGAAGAGGAGGAGGAAGGAGAAGGAGAAGAACTTGAAAGAAGAGTGGTTATTTTTATTTTTTTTTCTTTCTTATTTTGTATCCTAATGTTCATCTTTGTATCCTAAGTAATGTTGATATTTCTCATATATTTTTAGGACATATTTCTCATATTCTAACACAAATATTTTTTTAATTTTATTTATTACATGTAATGTTCATCCTTGTATCCTAACACTATTTTTGAACCACTATCAAAATCCTACGAGCATAAACACTAATGTTCATTTATAGGTATCATTTTCTATAAAATTGTAGGTATTTTAATTATTTCTAAAAAAACAACCACTATTATTTATAGGTATCATTTAATCATTTTCACTAAAATTGTGTGTGATTTTATATAAACCACTAATAACAACCACTAATGTTCATTGATATATTAGTGTTCTATAGCTCTAATATTCATTGATATTTACAATTAGTGTTCATATTTGTGTAATATCAATAAAAATTAGTGTTAGGATACAAGGATATAAACACTAATTGTGTGTCATAAACACTAATGTTATTTTTAGAAATAATCAATGATACCTACAATTTTATAGAAAATAACAACCACTAATGTTCATTGATAGTGTATATTACATAAGCACTAATGTTCATCCTTGTATCCTAACACTAATTTTGAACCTAACTTAAACCCCAACCCTAACTTAAACCTAATCTTGAACCTAACATAAACCCCGAATTAATCCTACCATTGACCTTTATCCTAATCGTATTCAAAATTCTACTAATAATCTTAATCCTAACCTAACGTAAACCTTAATCATGATCCTAATGTAGATCTTATTTATGAGTATTTAAATATGCATTTTGACAACCATCTTTTTACAGATGGCTACCCAAAACGATGGTCATATACCAGGGGGGCCAACTACAGAATTGATTAAGCAGCAACGCGAGTCGCACATATGTAGTCTGATATTTACTGGAGAGGTATATATACTTTTAATTGTGTTAGTGAATAAAAATAACATTTTATATGTTTTGTAGTAACATAGTTTGTATGTTTTATATATAGCTATGTGATTATATATAGTTTGTCTGATATTTACTGGAGAGGTATATATACTTTTAATTGTGTTAGTGAATACCAATTGAAGTATTTGATAGATTTTATTTTTCACATAACTATTTTCCAAAAAACTACCATTTTTTATATTTTCTTATAAAATGGTAGAAAATGAAATTTGACAAACCCATAATAAAATATTATTTTCTATAGAAAATAACTATTTTTCGTAGAAAATAATTACAATCAAACATCCAATTTAAATTTTTCATAAAAAAATTTTCAAATACACGAAATATTTTTCTAGTAAAATAATACTTTGGAATTAATTTATGTTCTACTTATTTGGCACCTTACAATCAAACGCACCCGATCCAAGGATTTTACTTTTATCAGGCCGGGCCTAATTCATTACCGTCAATGGCTCTAACACATTAGGCTTCTCTATGGGCCGATTTCTGGATTATTGTCCCAGCGCATTATGATGAATCCGTCGGGACTAAAATTACACGTAATGATGATACAAATATGAGTTGAAATCTATGTCATGCTTGTTGATGTTCTTAGGTGGGAACATATTAACCAGGTCCTTAATCCAACTTAATATAAGATCAAGAAAATTATACATTTTACTTTATTGTATAAGATGTCAATGTCTATATTTTATTTTGCAACTTAAGCGTCGGTATTCTAGAAAACAGTAAAATTTTAGTATTCACGCACAGACACTCCATTCTGTCCTACGCCAGCTCAGATCGTGACCATTTTTCGTCAGTCCTACGACGTTGTGGATGTCCCGCATCGCACAGACCAGACTCATCATCGCCCGAAACTATCTTTTATATATATATATATATATATATATATATATATATATATATATATATATATATATATATATATATATATATATATATCCAAAATGAAATGAAGTACACTTCCAGTAGACTTCTTGCGGTCCAAACCATTGTTTTAAAATTACTGGATATTGATCCGATTAGGACACTGCATGATTGAGTCTAATCGATCCAACTAGTGTTAATTCAAATTAAATCCAGTATATAAACTTATGATCTTATATTTAATATATCATACAATACACAACTATATGTATACTATTTATAAGTCCTACATGTTTATCATAATATAATTAATCAAAAAAAAATTATTAACTTTGATTGCATGCAAAGTCTAAAACAAAAGTCAAGATCATAACGCTTCAAAATTCAATTGGTCAAATCAGATAGTTTGGTGATATGATATATTAGGTCAACCGGATTAACCAAATTTATAGAAAGAAAAAGGGATCGATATTAAACCAGTTTTTTTGAGTTAACCGGTTCAATAAGTCGATTGGTCTGATTCTGAAAACACTGTCCAAACTGTTCCTTTCTTTGGACTTGGAAATTTAGTTTTACCATTATTTCAAATTGCATGAGTGTGGAACTGGAAACTATATTTTTGAATTTGAAGTAAGGGATGGATGTCATTTTATACATTGGAAATAGAAAAATAAAATATTTACACTTCAACTTTTATATATTTACAAAATCATCTACAAATATTAACAAATGCTCTATGACAAACCTAATGAATACAAAAGATTTGTCTTGAATATGAGAGCTTTGTATCATATTTCCATATCTCCAGTTTATGATTAATAAGTATATAACTTAGAAAAATGATATTTCGCCTGCGGTCTTAGCTTGCAAACCGTAACCATGGGCAACGTATCAGCATCTTATTGGCTCTCCCTTATTTGTTTGGATCAACCATCAGTTGACCTGTCAATAGGATGCTGATACGTGACGAACGGTCTAAAAGTAAGGTTAAAATTGTCTAAAAGTAAGGTTAAAATTGTGGTCCAATTAGTACCGTCCTATAACTTTATTCCCTTCATAACTCACAAACTATTATTGCTTCTTTCTCAAGTAGCCTTTATCCCCTCTTTATCTCATATGGACTAGTAGGTATTCTAACAAACAAGAAAAAAAAATAGAAGAATGAGTTTTTTTTTTTTGAGTATATATGTGTGTATGTGTGTGTGTGTGTGGCAAATGATCTCCGGCCTAGTGGTTAAGAGAGATGCATGCGGCCCGAGTGGTCAGGAGATCTATTCCCGGTGGGAGCGTTCGCCACAATTATCTTATTTCAAAAAAAAAAATATGTGTGTGTGTGTGTCGTATCACATGCGTGAAGAAAAGAATATAAGTGCAATGAACCTTAATATAATAGGACAGAAAAATATCTCAACCAAACCTTATACTTTATTTATTATAATCCTATATTTATTTTATTTGTAACGAACATGACGACGATAATATTGTTGTTGTGCGAGTAGGTCCATTGCATGTTTATTCCTCGGATACTTGTTATGTGGGCATGTTTGGTTCTCATGGATAATACAATTAAAATGGTTGGATATGTAGCGTGGAGAACATGTTAAATATGATTTCTCAACAATGTATCAAATATTGTCTTATAATTATCTTTAATAGTTGTTATCCTAAGTAATTAATATATTTCGATATATTAATATACTATTAGTTATATTGTCCTAATAAATTTAATATTTCTCTTAAATTTATTCTGTTTTATTATGTTTTACTTGCCAGATTATAGAATTTAATTAATTTTGGAGAAGAAACGATTATACAAAGTAATTTTCTATTTTGATCTCTAAAACATGGGATCTGTGTGGTTAAGTAACTCTTAAATCTCAAAATATTAAATGTCCCTTCTAATTGGTAAACTTTGCATGAATACAAAGATGTTGATTAATAATGATATATTATCCGTCTCCACTTTGAATAAATATATGTTGCTATTATTGATACTCCTAAAGTGTTATTATGCACTCCTTTTTAAAATCTGACGTTAATTTGTGCATGATTTTATGAAGGAGTGCAGAATTACATTTTGTTAAGTGCCAATAATGTTAATACATGAACATATTTAAAATTTGAACTATAGAAAAATTAAAAAGAGTACATGATAAAATTTATGAGTGCCAATAACGTTAACGGCATCCTAAAGATATTAATGATGAATGGGATTCTCTCTATAGTCTGTCCTCGTAATTAATACCAAAAAAATCCTCATATTGTTGAATATTTTTATAAAATATTAAATTATATTAAAATAATTTACATGCGATTTAAAAGAAGCAGTGGTACGTTGTCCGCAAATTTGGACCGTAGTCATGGCATGCAGGCCACGTGTCGCACGCTCATTAAAGGAGGGGCGGGGTGGACCCGGTGTGGTACGGGAGAGGGGTGGGGGGTGGGGGTGGTGACACGTCGTACGCGGTCACGCACGCGGTCATCCCCCGCGGGCCAAAAGGATTTCCGATTTAAAAGTATTTTAATATAAATTTCTTATAAATATGTTTTTAGAATTTTGGATATATAGTTAGTTAGATAATTAAAATAACATGTTTAGTTAGATAAGACAATAATTTTATGATTTTATACATATTTGTTAAGGTTTAAGAATTAATTATATTTTTTTCTTAATTATGCAATAACCTACATACATACATACATACATACATACATACATACATACATACATACATACATACATACATACATATACATATACATACGTACATACATACATAACTATCTACAATTGTGTATCACTTAGTTCTTTAGTTGTAGTTGTACTCGATCATTTGGTATGTGTGTATTTATTATTTTATTTCTTACATATTATTATGTAATCTTGGATTTTATACTTAGATTAGAGTTTATGTTTTGACATGTCCTAAATTTATTTATTTTTGATTTTTTTTTTCTTCTTTTCATTATATCCTTAACATGAGTATAAGGGCAACAACCAACACATGTTGTGTATGAGTTATATAACTGAAAAAATGAAGAAAAAGCAATCAATATCTAAACTTTCCAATTAACATATTAGGACTTAAACTCTAAGCTGATATTAAATTCGGAGTCTAAACACTTACTACAAGGACTTATGAGCATGATTATTCAGATTTACCAAGAAGAGTGATATTGAGTGGTAGGAATCTTCTTTGGATCCATGTATCGTTGGAGTATCTTCTATGCTTCATGTTACATTCTTTTGTATAATTTGTAATTCTGTTGTATAGTGTTTATAAGTTCATGCTTTTTAATGGAGCTTAATCGAACATGCGTAATTGGACGGCTAACCTTAGTACATTGTGTTCATCCTTTTATATTTATTTACTTGGGTTTGAGAAGTAATTTATATGCTAATAATAAGATGCAGAACTCAACTAGAAACAACGTATATAAGTTGGATTAATGTTTGTTGGGGAAATTTATGAAATGTCCAAAAGCTAAAAAAGTTTCATAAAAAATCCACCGCTAAAAAAACTTTCATCGCGTGCCCAGAATTAGAAAAACTTATCCAAAACGGATTCCAAATGACCCTTTTACCCTTCTAATTTATTCAAAGCACCCGCAAAACATACTCTTCAAAAACAAAAGATTTCGATTCTTCATCTTCTTCGTTACGCTGCTCACTTTCTATTCTTACTCTTCTTCGATACACTGCTCACTTTCGAATCTAGATTTTCTTCTCCAAAATCTTTCAGCCTCCTCGAAAATACGCTCGTTTTGCGACAAACCGGGCCTCGTTACGATCTCCCAGTCAAAAGTTATGGCTTTCCAAACTTTCAACTCGCCATTCTCCGTGGTAAAATCACGGAGAATGGCCATTTCTAGTGTTAAAACGCAGGAGAATAGTCATTCTCCGTACTAAATGACGGAGAATAGCCATTCTACGTACTAAATGACGGAGAATGGTCATTATCCGTGTCAAAACCACGGAGAATTGCCATTCTCCGTGGTAAAATCACGGAGAATGGTCATTCTCCGTGTTATTAACACGGATAATAATCATTCTCCGTGATCTTTACACGGAGAATGGACATTCTCCGCCATTTTTTACAATGGAGAATGGTCATTCTCCGTCTTTTTCGACACGGAGAATGATCATTCTCCGTGATATTAACACGGAGAATGACCAATCTCGTGTTAACATGGAGGAGAATGGTCATTCTCCGTATTGAAAAAGACGAAGAATGACCATTCTCCGTGTTAAAACCACGGAGAATAGCTATTCTCCGTACTAAAATGACGGAGAATGGTCATTCTCCGTCACTTTACCACGGAGAATGGCATTCTCCGTGATATTAACACGGATAATAATTGTAATGCCTGTGGTTCGTATCACGTATTCTTGGAATACGTGTACGTATTTATTGCATGATTTCCTGACTTGGCATTTCCTTTTTGGCTTGGTCTATTCCTGGTTCGGGTTGGTTGGTTCGGCCTGGCTTGGTTTTGCTTGGGTTCATGATGAACCCTTGGATGAACCCCCTACCTACCACCACCTTTGATATTTATTGCCATTTCTTCTTTCTCTCTCTTCATTACTCATCTTCTTCTTTCTCATTTACTTCCCTACCTACCAGAGAGAGGAGAGAGGTCTAGGCAAGTGCAACTTGCTTCATGGAGGAACTCTGATTTTATTACTTCATTCTCTTTCTTACAGCATTTTAACTCACTTTAGTTCTTGACATTTCCATTTTCTTGGCTAGATTCTTGTAGATCTAAGTTTATTTTATTTTCGGATTTCTTGGGTTTTGATCTACTAAATCTTGTTATTTTCGAGTTTTGATGGTTCCATGTTGTTGAGTATTTCGTTCTACCCCATTTTGACCTATAGAAGTTCGGATTTAGGCTCCGGATGATGGAGTTATGGAGCTTGAGGACTTGGCTCTCATGGTGTTCTTCTTCTCTGAAATCTTGGAGAAGATAAACAGTGCTTGACTTGACCGCATGAATATCCATGCGGCAAGTGTTCTCTTCAGCCGCATGGCTGGAAGTACTTGAGCCGCATGAGGGCCGAACTCATCTGGCCGCATAACTCACTCAATTCCCAGCCGCATAAGTTCTGAAACTCTGCAGCCGCATGCGCCATTCCCGCTGGCCGCATGAGACTCGCTTGACCCAGCCGCATAAGCCATCGTGTTGACCCAGCCTCATGCGCCCTCACTTCTTCCGGGCCGCATGGGTTTTGCTATGTTAGCCGCATGGACTTGAGTTCGCCATCAGCCGCATGAAGACCCCTTTCTAATTCGAGCCGCATGTGCGCCCATCACTCCCGGCCGCATGGAATTGCCTTCCTTGACCGCATGAATCTTGCCCCGAGAGCCGCATAAACTCGGGTCCTTCAGCCGCATGCGCACCCGTTCCCCCGCTAAGTCCGCATGATCCCGATTAATCCTAGCCGCATACGCCCCCTCCTTTCCTGGCCGCATATGACTGAGCCGCATGCGCCTGGCCCTATCTAGCCGCATGTGCCCTTGCACTTCCAGCCGCATGCGCCCCTTGTCTTGGCCGCATGGGATCCAGTGACCCTGGCCGCATGCGCTCTTCTAATTGGGCCGCATGAGTCTTACCCTTTCCTGACCGCATATGCCTTAGCCGTATGGCTCTTCTATAGCCCTGAATGTTGATATTTTATTAGATATTTAACGTCCATTTTATATCCTTACGTCTTTTGTCCTGAACTTGATAATCATAGATTTGTTTAATATGTTTGGAATTGATAATGGAGCATGACACGATAGTGACCCGTAGTGGTGCACTCCTGACATGAGTAACATGACATGACCTGATAGTGGCCCGTCATGGCGCACTCCTGACTAGTACACTTGACATGATTACCTGACATGATTATCTCGAATAGCTGTTGCAACGGCTACCTGACATGACATGACCTGTATAATTAATCCTGGATACCGTGGGTGATTGTGCTTGTATAAATAAACCAGTCCTGTCTTGCATCATGTCTAGGATGGGACTCCTGAGTACCACGGTCAGGAGTACCTATTGAAATGAACTAAGGACTAATAACTAGATTGATACATTAGTCATGAAGAGATTTTCCAGCTACAGGCAATTCCGTTACCTGGGCACGCCTTGG
>JANAVB010024511.1:0-38819 GCA_029216955.1 Iris pallida
CAGCACATCCAGAGATTAATTGTAAATAAAAGAACAAAATCAAGAACAAAGAACACTGTAGTAACACAACAAAAGTAGTAAGTTTAATCTACTAATGAAAACTACATAAATTAATAGCATCCACAATATTCCTTGTAGGAGTCATTCAAGACAACAGCCAATGTGTGTTCATTCAAGGTTTCAAGTATTGTTCCGTTCCGAATTAGAAAACTACCGAGACCGAATCGATACTTATAGGAAGGGTCCGAAACTGCTTCTTGAACCTTGGTTCACTGATTTACATATACAAACAACAAACAATTAATCAAACGGAGCGAGTTAACGATATCACTGGAAACAACAAATTCATTACTATAATGGAAGGCGAAGTCGAATGAACTGTAAAGAGCTGACCTCTGAGGCCTAGTGAGCAGACCTCCGCCGCCGCCAAGGCCAGCCGCAGCGCCGACGGTCCCTTTCTGCGAAGTGATGGGCAGCAACTGCAGGTCCCAGTCCCGGTCGAGCATCGGGTACCTCGACAGGAACTTCATGTAGGTCTCGTACGTCGCGGACCAACCCATCACCCAAACCCTCCCTTTGTAGGCCTCCAGAACCCTAGTCATCTCCGAAACGAGACGGTTGACGTTCTCGTCCCCCAACTCCACCAGCCCCTTCAAATCTCCGACGCCGACCAAGACTCCGGGCTTCTCCGCATCCCTCGCCAAGTCCTCCAGCCCGTTCTCGATCCGGCGCCCTCCCTCGACGCTGACGTACCGAATCCCCGATATCTCCGGCGGGAGGAGCGTCCAGCTGCGCTGCTCGATCGAGCGGGCGAAGTCGGCGGCGGCGGCCGCGGCGCCGACGCCGACCAGCATCGGGTTGCGCGCCGCGGGGCGGGCGAGGATCTCTCCGATCCTTCGGCAGTTGTCGGCGTCGGCGGAGCAGCCGAGGTCCTCGGGGGAGGGGGAGAAGTTGCAGAGGAAGAGGGGAGGGCAGCGGGCGGAGCGCGGGAAGCGGAGGATCGGCGGAGGGGGGCGGAGGACGGCGAGCTTGATGTCGGGGCTGCAGTAGCCCGCCTCGTTGAAGACGCGGCTGACGACCGGGTCGTCGAGTATCGCCAGCACGAGCTGCTGCAGCTCCACCTTCACGCCGGAGAAGGACGAGGTCGACGCCGCCGAGGAGGAGGAGGAGCTCATCAGCATCTGCTGCTGCTGGTAGAAGTGGAACGTGTCGGGGTGCCGGCGCTGGTTCGCCTGCGACCTCTTGACGGCCGCCATCAGGGAGTTGGAGACGGGAGGCTCCTCGGCGGCGGCGGGAGGGGCAGCGGAGGGGAGCCGGTCGAGAGCGACGCTGAAGCAGAGCTCGAGCGCCTTGAACTGGAGCCGAGGAGAGTAGGGGGACCCCCGGATGCGCGAGAGCGCGTCGCGGAGTAGGGAGGAGGAGGAGGCGGAGAGCAGAGCGAAGACGACGTGGAGGGAGGTGGTCTGGGCGTGGGAGCGGCGGCGGGCGACGGAGACGGCGTCGTCGAGCGCGGCGCCGGCGTCGGCGGCGAGGCACTGGCGAGCGGTGCCTACCGGCGTCGGCATCGACAGAACATATAACAGCTAGCGAGGGACTGGAATGGAATAAAATAATTGGCAGAGGACTATAATAATATTTTTTACGGATACTATAAAGAAATCGAGGGGGAGAGAGTCAGAGAGAGAGAGAGAGAGAGGCGATTAAAAATCTGAAGAGAAGATAGGGAGTGTGAGTATATATTTAGTTTTTTTCTTTTTTCTTTTTTCCCTTCTTTCTTTCTTTGGTGGGTTAGTGAGTCGAGTGAGAGGGGATTTTGGAAGGTGGGGCCCACTTGGGTGGGAAGGGACGGAGGAGGACTGATGCTTGTGGGGTTGGGGCCCACCACCGTTGGAGAATGGTTATCTTTCCTTTCTCACTTTCTGTGGAAAGGAAGGACGTACGTGGAGGATGTAGAGGGTTGTTACCGGGTCGCACTTTGGACCCGCTACTCCTCCGGGTCCATCTTTCGGATTCGGGTTTGGATCTTGTCCGTATAAGCTTCCGATTAGTCTGATTCTAAGTATTATATTTCAATGATTGTTATTTCAGGCGTATTCGGAAATGTTTAATAAGGAAGACCTAATTCCTCCTCGTATCCTGATGTTCATCTGGAGATTATGGCACAATGGGCTTCCCCTGTTATCACTTATCAACAAACGAAATGAGGAGTTCAGCCCAATGTGTCCATTTTGCCTCCTTCACGAGGAAACTGTGGATCACCTATTCCTTCAATGCCGTGTTGCTAGGGAGGTATGGTTCTCTAGTCCTCTGGGGCTGCGCACTGATGACTGCGGTAATATTCACTCCCTTTTACATTCCTGGATTAATGATAAATATGCCAGTGAAGTCCTCCGCATGGGTGCTTTAATCTTATGGGCCATTTGGAAATCAAGGGGGGGACTGTGTCTTTCGAAATAAGGCTCCCTGCCCACAGCGTATTGTTAATAATGCGCTGAGCTTCATCGTTACACATGAAGGAGAGCACAATAATAGCACAAGTGAATTATGCGAGCTGAGGCGATTGGCCAATGATGCCGATACTTGGCAGCCACCACCCATTGGGTATATTAAGATTAATGTCGATGGGGCAACCTCTTCCTCAGCCTCTGAAGTTGGAGCAGTTGCCAGGGATGATTCGGGCACCTTCCTTGCGGCTGAAACAAAATATTTTGAAGGCCTGAGCTGTTATGATCAAAGCCTCCAAGCGGAGCTGGAAGCCATCAGAGTTGGGATTGAACTAGCTCGAAGTTTGAATAACTGCAACATCAGCATTGAAGGAGATTCATTGATTGCTTTTAGGATTTTTAAAGGGGACTTACAGGCTTGATCCAGTCTATCATGAAAGAGTTATCTGCTTGTCAAAATATTAATTTATTATTTGTTAGAAGATCTGGTAATAAGATTGTCCATATTTTAGCTGGGCAAGCCAGGTTTAATAAATCTACTGCTAGGCTCCTCTCTCCCCCTCCTTGTATTGACCAGACCCTACTTGAGGAATGTTCTCCGATTGTGAACACTTCTATTTGATTTATTATAAAGGTTCCTTTTCCTTAAAAAAAAAAAAAAATTTCCTCCTCGTATAGTTGGACTAAATAGATCTAGTCCAAGTGGTCAGGACTTGGAGGTATAAGTACTCGGATCTAGGGGTGGCAATTTTGCCCTCATACCCTCTACCCTAGCCGGGTACCCTGCACCCTCAGGTGCCCACGGGTACCCTCTACCCTTTGAGGGCAGGCCCTACCCTTACCCTCTTAGAATTAGGGTAGGGTAAGGGTTTTATTCTGATACCCTAGTGTAATTACCCGGGTACCCGTCCTACCCGCCCTACCCTCTGCCCTGTAACCCTACCCTGAACCCTACCCTACCCTGAATCACTACCCTACCTACTACCCGTTAACCCTAACCCTTTAAAAGCCTCGACCCTACCCTTCTCCCCACCCTGAACTGAACGGCTAATGCAATTACCCTAGTGCAATTACCCGGATACCTTGTAGTTTTTTGTAATTAGTACTTAGGATTAGGAGAACTACATGGTGCTTGATCCTAAGGAGTCAGGTCTAGTCCCTTCCTTGGGTATGTAGGCAGCCCAGGTTCTACTATATAACTGGGTTCAGCGCCTTTAGTAAAAAAAATATTCTCCCTATTATTTCTTGTTAAGTTGTTATGATTTTTAAATTCTGTCAAAATCTGAAAAAAATGAAATGGAAAGAAAAAATATTCCCCCCTGTTTAGTAGCAAAAAATTTGATTTTCAAAGTTAAAAAAATGAAATGGCAAGGGTAATACCCTTACCCTCCCTACCCTTTACCCTCAGCTACCATGTGAGGGTAAAGGGTAAGGACGGGTAATGGGTATTGGTTTTTTGGAAGAGGGCTACCCTATCCTACCCTCATGACTCCCCTAGGGTATCAAAAAAAGGTCAATACCCTACCCTACCCTACCCTGCCCTCTTTCTGTCCTTACCCTACCCTACCCTACCCTACCCATCGCCAGCCCTACTCGGATCTGTCGGATGGAGGTTTGAATCTTTTCCGAAACGTTTGCTCGAGGAGAGATTAATGTACAACGTATGGTTGCATAAAATAATGGACCTAGCAGGACAAGAGATTATAAGCAGAGGACGTTGCCAAGTTGATGTTACGAAAGGGCTTCTGTCGAGTTGATGCTATAAAAGGAAATGAATGCCTAGTGTGGTGTTGAGAGAGTAAACTAATTTGTGAGCTATATAATTTTTTTTTACATATATATATATATATATATATATATATATATATATATATATTTTTTTTTTTTTTTTTGAAGCAATGGGTAATTGTGTCGAACTCGCCTCCACTGGGGCTCGAACTCCCGACCACTTGGGCCGCATGCATCTCTCTTAACCACTAGGCTAGAGGTCATTTGCTATATATATATATATGTATATATATATATATATATATATACATATATATTTATATATATATATATATATATATATATATATATATATATATATGAATGAAGCAGATCAAAAGTCCTCCTTAGAAAATTTCTAAAAACCCCCTCACTCTAATCCGTAATTTATTATTAATATTAATATTAATATTAATGTTAATGTTAATATTAATGTTAATATTAACATTAAATACTAAAATTAATATTAGACATAACATAAAAATTAATATTAACATTAACATTAATATTAACACTAACATTAAAATTAATATAAAAAAAATTAATATTAACATTAATATTAATATTAACATTAATATTAACATTTAACATTAATATTAACATTAATATTAACATTAATATTACGAATTAGAGTGAGGAAAATTTTTAGGAGATTTTCTAAGAGAAATTTTTGATCAGCTCCCATATATATATATATATATATATATATATATATATATATATATATATATATATATTAAAAGAAGGTAAGTATGACGAACGCTCCCATCGGGCATCGATCTCCTGACCACTCGGGCCGATATATATATATATATAATATATATATATATATATATATATATATATATATATATATATATATATATATATATATATATATATATATATATATATATATATATTAAAAGAAGGTAAGTATGACGAACGCTCCCACCGGGCATCGATCTCCTGACCACTCGGGCCGATATATATATATATATATATATATATATATATATATATATATATATATATATATATATATATATAGAGAGAGAGAGAGAGAGAGAGAGAGAGAGAGAGAGAGAGAGAGAGAGAGAGATGGCGAATGAAGAATCGCTTTGACTATAACTCTATAAATGGTATATGGTATAATTGTTGTGGGAGATGGTGATATAAGTTGAATTAAGTGGATTATAGGCAGAGGACTTTGTCAAGTTGATGCTAAAGTAAGTATATGTTTGAGTTGATGCTATAAAAAAAAGTGTTGTGGAAGTCGAGATGGGCACCGAACGGAAGCTGTTGAGAGAATAAAGTAGTGTGCGTTGTATAATTTTTTTGAACATATATGCCTAATACCCATTTTATATTAGGGGTCGGAATTTCGTCTTAAGCATCCCGTATGTTAATTCTTCAAAAATAGCGGTCGTTAGATTTATTTTTTGACCATTCAGATTAGATTAAAATCTCGTAATAAATTGAATAGTTTAAGAACCTAATTTGAACGGCCATAAAATATAATCCAACGAAATGATAACAGACTGCTATTTCAGAGAACATACGGAAATGCCTAAGAGCATAAATTTATATCCTATTTTTGGAAAAGGTAATTATTCATGATTGCTTCCATCGAAATTCAAACACCATAATCTCGGATCACATGTCTTACTTGAACTAGAGGTCATTGGCCATCTCACACACACACACACACACACACACACACACACATATACACACACTAGGGGTGAGCATTATTCGGTTTTGGACCGAAAACCGAACCGAACCGAACCGAATAAGAGGTTCGGTTCGGTTTTAAAAAAATTCGGTTCGGTTTCGGTTTTGAAAATACTAAATTTTCTTATTCGGTTTCGGTTTCGGTTTTGAAAATACTAAATTTTCTTATTCGGTTTCGGTTTCGGTTTTGGGTTTCGGTTTCGGTCCAAACCGAAAACCGAATAAAAAAATTTAATATATATATATATATATATATATATATATATATATATATATGTGTGTGTGTGTGTGTATGTGTGTGTGTGTGTACTATATATATAAGTATTAATATATATAGGTATATGCTAAATATATATAGGTATATACTAAATATGTCTATGTATATTTAGTTACTATATATATTAACAAAAAAAGCTCAAAAAAATCAAAAATATATGAATAAACCGAATAAACCGAAAATCGAACCGATTTAATTCAGTTCGGTTTGATTCGGTTTTGGGTCAATTCGGTTCTGTTTCGGTTTTGCTTATTCGGTTTCGGTCCAATTCGGTTTTGGGTTATTCGGTTCGGTTTAAACCGAATAAACCGAATGCTCACCCCTAACACACACACACACACACACACACACACACACATATATATATATATATATATATATATAGGGTAAAGTGCATTTAAACCCTCCCTAGAGTTGTCTCGTTTGCAAAATAAAACCATTTAAAAAACTTAAGCAGTTTGCACCTCCCAAAAATTCTGTTTTGTTTAAAATGGCCCTTATCCGTTAAATGACCGTTAAAACTTAAAAAAATAATAATAAAAATAAAAACTACATAAACTACCCCCCCCCCCCCCCAATCCTTCCCTACCAGCCCCCCCCCCCCCCTTCTCTACCCCCTCCCCCCCCCCTTCCCTCTGCCGGCGACCCGACCCCCCTCCGCCGGCTACCCGACCCCGACCCCCCCCCTCCTCCCTCCGCCGGCAACCCGTCCCTCGACCCCCTCCCCTCCCCCTCCTCCCTCCGCCGGTGACCCGACCCCGACCACCCCCCCTCCTCCCTCCGCCGGTCATCCCCGACCACCCCTCCCCTCCTTCTGTCACGCCCCGCTCCCGTAGGAGCGATCGTCCTCGCTAAGGCGTGATGCCGCACGAGCCTAGATTGCGCTCGTGCAAGGCAATTCCATAACGGCCGATTACAACGGCGGCGACGGGGTCGTCGCACAGAAGTCCCAAGCAGAAACATTGAATACATTGCAACGGAATTTAAAGAAGAACACATGAACACAAGACATTCAAAACAATCTCTTTATTGATATTGAGTACAAGATTACATTTGTGGGCGCAAGGCCAATTACAAGTCTCTCAGGCTCACTTTTCTCTCGTTTACAATGTCACTCTGCTCTCTCTCTTCTCTTGATACAATACTTGAATCCAGCGGAAGCTTCGGAAGGCGATGTCCATACATTATGTCCTGTATAAGTCTTCAGATCATGCGACCGCACGCTTCGACTCGCCAAGGAACTCCGTGCCTCGACGCATCCAAGCGAGCTCCGCGCCACGAGCTTCTACCTGTGCCTGCACATAAACACTGTGTGGGTGTCAGTACCACTGTACTGGTGGAGTGAGCTTCTCGCCCACCCATACAAAACCTACACGTTTCATTTACTTTGTGCAACATAAACCCTTTTTCTATTGTCTTTCTATTCTTGCCTTAGGATCTGTTTTAGGACCGGCGCCTTAGCGCAACTTGTGTATCAGAACCATCCCGTGCTTGCAATGTCAACGTTAACTCATACTTTGTCGCTAGACCACTTCTCGTGCCAACAACGTTAACATATCAAGTCGTGTTTGCCTTACGGCCATAATCAGAGACGCAGCTACACGAAAGACTCTATTTCCTTGCCTCTAGACCTTTCTCGTGCTTGCATTGTTGACGCACCGACTTATACTTATCTTTTGTGCCAAACTCTGGGACGTAATGACTCGGTCGTGCCATAACTCGATTCGTGCTTCAATATCACCGAGGCAGTACCTCCTCGCTTAGTCTCGCATACACTTGTGTTTTTGACAACGCGACCGTGCCTCATAACTCAACGTAACTTCACACAACATGCCCTACGGCCCTTTTTGACTTAACTCGCAACTTAACAGTCGACGCCACATCTCGTGCCGAAGCACGTCGCCTTCGCTGTAGCCAAATCTTAGGCTCAGACATTGTGTCTTTTTAACTCATACATATTCAACTCAATCCAAAGTCACCTACGCGGATTGCCGCCCGTGCCGACACATCTATATGAATGGTCACTGGCCTATCCAGCCATATTGAACATAAAACTTACCATGTCAGTTGTTAATAATTTATATTAAGTGTTTGTTATGGGATTGGCCTAACCAGCCGCCTTGGACGTAGCCTGGCAGTACGGGACCCTTTCAACGCAGGTAGCGAGCCCCGATGAAAGTCCCCGTCTTACCGATCGCCTTACCAGCGTTGCCTATTACCCAGCTCGGCTACAACCAGTTTCTTCCTAGGCCGAGACGGTCCCGTGGCCCCGGAATTCCGCTCGAAGAAACCACTCCTTGTCGACAAGTTGTCCAAGTTCATAAGGGTTTACATGGTGTATTTTAGGATACCATTGGGGCTTGTTATGTGATCAAATCATTTACTTGGTTGTTTTACTCTTTCCACTTTCTGTACTTCCTTTGCAGAGCCCCTAACCAGGGTTACCTCGGCGACTACCCATCGCTTAGACTTAACATTCTTTGAACTCAGGGAACGGCTACTGCATAGCCTTCCAACTTAACTTGTAACGTGTTTCCATAAGTATCGACCGACCGTGGCTAACTTTCCACTGAACCAACCGTGGCTCGTGCCTCTAAACCGACTCGTGTTCTATGCAACGCTGTCGCCCAAGTCATACTTCATATGACGGGCCTTGGGGTCGTGGGACTATTTATCTTGACAACCGCAGAATGAGCGGGACAGCACGTAGAATTACTTAGGTTGACCGGCATAACTTTGCCTAACTCACTCAAGCCTACAACTTAACCCAAGGGACGAGCAAAGGCTATGCCAAGCCTTGCGGGACAGGACCGTGCATGCTTTAGCAAGCATTTGTGCGGGCGACGCCTATGACTTAGGCTAACTCTCAGCTTTTGTACCGCAGACCAACTTTCCTTCTCCCAAGCCACGGGACGAAGGACCGAGTGTCATTTTCAAAGCATATCGTGCATCAACTCTATGCCGACCGTGGGACGTTTTTTTCCATGTTCTAACTTATTTTGACCCGTCGGGATTATTCCCTTAGCTATGTGGATGCGTAGCTTTTATTATCAAGTCTAACTTGTGCAAGTTGAAAACACGATTTATTATGTGAAGGCAAAGATGAGGAGAGTTCACCGAAACTACCCCACCTGAGCGAGCGGTCACCTTGACCGAGCGAGCCTTCGAGCAGCCGTTGCAAGGCTAAGTCCGAACGCCGTCGGCATTTCGATTCCTCCGATTGACTTTGCGGGATGGGGCACTACAACATACACCACTCAGAACAAGTCTCGTCCTCGAGACTTTCCTGAAGGCAAGTCATCCTACCCTTTTCTATTGGCCAAGACTTAATCGTACGCACACACCTACGCGTTCCTTCGATTCCGAGCCACGCTCGCACTATTATCAATCTTTCCTTTAACACGATTTCAAGATCTCGACACACTCCCATCTTTCAAGCCTTGCTTGAACTCGTCGTATCACTTGGCTGGATCGTGCACGCATTCCAAGCGTCCCCAAAATACATGCATTCAGCCAAGCCGCATGATAGAAAATTTGTCATTCTCACTCGAGTCGCATCGTGCACATACCCAGGCGTCCCTGAAATATATGCATGTCAGCCGAGCCTCGTGAGCTGGGTTTCCTACATTCGTGATTCATGCTATCCATCCAAGCCAATCCTCAAGATTAATCCTTCGATTGATAACTCATGAAACAGGGTGTCTCGCCTAACCGCTAGGCCATTTCTTTTCGAGGCTAAGTCAATGTCAGGATTGGAATCATAGTTCCCCAACAAAAATGCCAACACTGACCCCAATCCTAGGGTCAAACCAGAGTCGATCATATGGGGTCTTCTACCCAAGCTCGCGTCACTCAAATTTCTAAACATCGAGCACGATCACCTAATTCGTATTACGGCACGCGTTGCGTATATTCGAATCCCTTCAATTCACCAATTCTAACCAATTCATGTATTCGATCACGAGGTCGTCTCGCTCGACAATACGTTGCACCCCAAATCTCACGCGAGTCTGATAATTCGCGGTGGTTCATGAATCACCATGCAACGCTTCCGCAGAATAATCATTCTCATCGGGACGTAACTCTTGTTTGAGTTTAGACTCATTCATTCTCGATACGCAGATTGGACCTACTCAATCCTCAAGTTCAATCGACAAGCACACCAATTCAATCTCGAGTCTATCTTCGCGTCAAACCACAAGTCGAAGCACAAATTGTCGCACCGTGCAAGTTCGACCACTCCCGCTGTATGAATCACCATATCAGCGCTTACGCAGAGTGATCGCCCTAATCGGCGTAACGCATGTGCGAGGCTGGAGTAGCGCTCGCATAAGACAAGAACGTCAACGTTGTGATTATCGACAAAGCAAATCCAAACATTCCAGTTTTCATCCAAGCTAAGTTCGATCGTCATTCATTCAACTTAGAAAATCCTCGAGCCAAGTCTATCTTTTCTTCGACACATTTTTAACATTTCAAGTATAGCGTCCAACGGAACAATGACATTTGCACGACCGTCATTTGCCGAGTCAGAGTGCCCCCGAGTTATCGCATATCGATCTTTGATACGCCTCAATACCATCGACGATATGCGTAACCTGACGATCTTCCTTTGCAATCAATTTCGAGTCGTGCGACTGATGCCATTGTCCGAGTTGGAAAATCCTCAATTTTCTCGATACTCAAGATCAAGTTCGATCGCTATTCCTCAAGCTCGTTTCAAGATCGTTTGTTTAAAACTCAAGTCACATTTCATTTGCATCAATCAGATATCGCACGCGCGATCCTCTAAGTTTTCTCGATCAAGACAATTCATTTTTATTCATCGTTCCGAATCATTTTCTAACTCGCGTTGCACAATCACAAGTTGTCCGAACGAGATGCTCGTTCGGGACCTTCGAAGTCACGATCAACTAAGCGTGACGCGTTCTAAGGCTTTGCGCGATCGCATCGCCTCGCCGATATACTCGTAATCCTCAATCTTGCTTGAACGATTTCCAAGAAAACCCATACACCACTCGGATTCGAGCCACTCGACTAGTCGTCGACACTCATTCTTATTCTTCTTCGAACCTATCACATACACCACTCGGATTCAAGCCATAAGATCTAGTCCTCAATCACGTTCACGTCATGCGCTAAGACATCCTTCAGATTCGTTCGACGAATCACTAGCGTAGTCGCTCGCATCGTATCGACGCACTAAGTCATTCGCACTATTTCCTCAAAATCCAAATCAATCTTTTGTGTACGCCTAAGCGTTAGTCCGATAGCGTTTCTATCGATAGACACTCTAAGTGCATCTCCATTCTCGACCGAACGATACTTAATATCGCTCGTGACTCGTTTGCACCAAAAGGTCGAGGTGCGCGACGCGAAACACAACTTAGCCAAAAGGCCGTGTGCATAGCCATTCCTGTGCGGACTATATTCCGAGTTTGCACGCTCAATTGCTAAGGTCGACGTTAGACTAATTAGGCACGCACGCGACTTGCTAAGGTCAACGTAGGACTATTCGGGCACACGTGCGACTTTGCTAACATTAGCACATATTTTCTATCGAGTCAAGTTTGCAACGTTCGGCACAAAGGTCCTATCGACGCATTTGGCAACGGCCTACCAATGCGTTAGATTGAACGCTTGTACGAGCTTTCGAAAATATTTAGACTTATTGTATGGACATGCCGAGGGACATTTGAGAGAGAGCGCACCAACGATAACAACTTGCGGAAGCAACAGAGTTTTGCGGAAACATCGAAGTTAAAGAATTCAATTGACGGTCCAAGGACGTAAAGTCGTGCTCTGATACCATTATGTCACGTCCCGCTCCCGTAGGAGCGATCGTCCTCGCTAAGGCGTGATGCCGCACGAGCCTAGATTGCGCTCGTGCAAGGCAATTCCATAACGGCCGATTACAACGGCGGCGACGGGGTCGTCGCACAGAAGTCCCAAGCAGAAACATTGAATACATTGCAACGGAATTTAAAGAAGAACACATGAACACAAGACATTCAAAACAATCTCTTTATTGATATTGAGTACAAGATTACATTTGTGGGCGCAAGGCCAATTACAAGTCTCTCAGGCTCACTTTTCTCTCGTTTACAATGTCACTCTGCTCTCTCTCTTCTCTTGATACAATACTTGAATCCAGCGGAAGCTTCGGAAGGCGATGTCCATACATTATGTCCTGTATAAGTCTTCAGATCATGCGACCGCACGTTTCGACTCGCCAAGGAACTCCGTGCCTCGACGCATCCAAGCGAGCTCCGCGCCACGAGCTTCTACCTGTGCCTGCACATAAACACTGTGTGGGTGTCAGTACCACTGTACTGGTGGAGTGAGCTTCTCGCCCACCCATACAAAACCTACACGTTTCATTTACTTTGTGCAACATAAACCCTTTTTCTATTGTCTTTCTATTCTTGCCTTAGGATCTGTTTTAGGACCGGCGCCTTAGCGCAACTTGTGTATCAGAACCATCCCGTGCTTGCAATGTCAACGTTAACTCATACTTTGTCGCTAGACCACTTCTCGTGCCAACAACGTTAACATATCAAGTCGTGTTTGCCTTACGGCCATAATCAGAGACGCAGCTACACGAAAGACTCTATTTCCTTGCCTCTAGACCTTTCTCGTGCTTGCATTGTTGACGCACCGACTTATACTTATCTTTTGTGCCAAACTCTGGGACGTAATGACTCGGTCGTGCCATAACTCGATTCGTGCTTCAATATCACCGAGGCAGTACCTCCTCGCTTAGTCTCGCATACACTTGTGTTTTTGACAACGCGACCGTGCCTCATAACTCAACGTAACTTCACACAACATGCCCTACGGCCCTTTTTGACTTAACTCGCAACTTAACAGTCGACGCCACATCTCGTGCCGAAGCACGTCGCCTTCGCTGTAGCCAAATCTTAGGCTCAGACATTGTGTCTTTTTAACTCATACATATTCAACTCAATCCAAAGTCACCTACGCGGATTGCCGCCCGTGCCGACACATCTATATGAATGGTCACTGGCCTATCCAGCCATATTGGACATAAAACTTACCATGTCAGTTGTTAATAATTTATATTAAGTGTTTGTTATGGGATTGGCCTAACCAGCCGCCTTGGACGTAGCCTGGCAGTACGGAACCCTTTCAACGCAGGTAGCGAGCCCCGATGAAAGTCTCCGTCTTACCGATCGCCTTACCAGAGTTGCCTATTACCCAGCTCGGCTACAACCAGTTTCTTCCTAGGCCGAGACGGTCCCGTGGCCCCGGAATTCCGCTCGAAGAAACCACTCCTTGTCGACAAGTTGTCCAAGTTCATAAGGGTTTACATGGTGTATTTTAGGATACCATTGGGGCTTGTTATGTGATCAAATCATTTACTTGGTTGTTTTACTCTTTCCACTTTCTGTACTTCCTTTGCAGAGCCCCTAACCAGGGTTGCCTCGGCGACTACCCATCGCTTAGACTTAACATTCTTTGAACTCAGGGAACGGCTACTGCATAGCCTTCCAACTTAACTTGAACATAACGTGTTTCCATAAGTATCGACCGACCGTGGCTAACTTTCCACTGAACCAACCGTGGCTCGTGCCTCTAAACCGACTCGTGTTCTATGCAACGCTGTCGCCCAAGTCATACTTCATATGACGGGCCTTGGGGTCGTGGGACTATTTATCTTGACAACCGCAGAATGAGCGGGACAGCACGTAGAATTACTTAGGTTGACCGGCATAACTTTGCCTAACTCACTCAAGCCTACAACTTAACCCAAGGGACGAGCAAAGGCTATGCCAAGCCTTGCGGGACAGGACCGTGCATGCTTTAGCAAGCATTTGTGCGGGCGACGCCTATGACTTAGGCTAACTCTCAGCTTTTGTACCGCAGACCAACTTTCCTTCTCCCAAGCCACGGGACGAAGGACCGAGTGTCATTTTCAAAGCATGCCGTGCATCAACTCTATGCCGACCGTGGGACGTTTTTTTCCATGTTCTAACTTATTTTGACCCGTCGGGATTATTCCCTTAGCTATGTGGATGCGTAGCTTTTATTATCAAGTCTAACTTGTGCAAGTTGAAAACACGATTTATTATGTGAAGGCAAAGATGAGGAGAGTTCACCGAAACTACCCCACCTGAGCGAGCGGTCACCTTGACCGAGCGAGCCTTCGAGCAGCCGTTGCAAGGCTAAGTCCGAACGCCGTCGGCATTTCGATTCCTCCGATTGACTTTGCGGGACGGGGCACTACACCTTCCTCCGCCGGCGACCCGACCCCGACAACCCCCCCCCCCTCCTCCCTCCGCCGGCGACCCGTCCCCCTCCCCCCCCCTCCTCCCTCCGCCGGCGACCCGTCCCCCCCCCCCCTCTTTCCTCCGTCGGCGACCCGCCCGCCGACCCCCCCCCCCCGACCCGCCCCCACCACCGAAGAAAGAGGGGGGGGAGAGGGGAGGAGCAAAATCGTCTTTTAAGACGATTTTTAACGGATTTTAACAGCGGGGGGGGGGGGGGGGGGGTGATTTGAACATTTTCGTAACGGACTGTCTTTTTCGGATCAGCGAGTCTTTATTTGCATTTTCGTGTCATCTAAGGAGGGTTTAAATGCACTTTACCATATATATATATATATATATATATATATATATATATATATATATATATATATATATATTGGAGTGGAAGTGGTATAATTGGTGGTGGGAGATGGATGGTGATATTAAGTTGAATTAAGCAAGTAGTTGATGATAATGGAGACAAGTAGAGTTAGCATTTAGGTCCATCAAGTGGCAAAAGGCATTCTTCAGAATTTTGCCTTTTGTGGCTGCCAGGTCCCCTTTCAATTGTGGGGGAAGCGTGATTCAAATGGTCTCCACGTATTACATTGAGTCACGAGTTTCTCAAGTAACTCTCTTTCTATTCCCTCTCCACTGAGGTTTTTAAACCATAGTAATATTATGGTTCCAAGTTTTTTTCTTTCTATTGTTGTAACTCCTTAGAAGTGAGACCATATCTGTTATTTCTAAATCCCGTGTAATAAATATATCCATTTTTTTTATAAAAAGATGAATCGCATTGTTTATTTTAAAACGTGACGCCTACAATTAGTTGAACCTATATTTTGATAAGAGATGAAACAAATTTCGTATACAAAATAAAGAAATAAATAATCTACTCTCACTAAGTAGAATAATTTCCATCGTTCACTAAGGTTGTGTTTGATTGGCTTTTTCAAAATAATTTCACCAATTGTATTGTTTGATAGATTATATTTCATAAGATTACTTTTCAAAATACTATCTTTTTACATAATTTTTTTTCGGATGGTATAAAATAAAACTGGTGAAGCTCATAGATATCATTTTTTATTGAAAATAACTATCTTTCCTGAAAAATAATAACAAATCAAACATCCAATATAGAATAAGTTCAGTGTACTAAGTAGGAATTTATTACAGAAGTTGTGCTTTTTATATAATATAAATTCAGAATACTATAAAGAGATAACAGAACTGATTTCAAATCTAGACTATGTAGACATTACCCTTGGACCCAAAATTTTTAAAGTCAGTGCCTAAATTTACATAGAAAACTTTGATACATAAGTTGGTATCAAATTTCTGATACCTCCTTTGTATGACAAGTGAGTCATCCTCCCACTTCGTAAAACGTGTGGACATAAAATTAGTGATAGGCCCACTTGTCATACAAAAAAGATATCAAAAATTTGATACCTCCGTCTGTATCAAACTTTTACTCTAAAGTTACAAAGGCCTCAAAAATTTTGGGGCTCTCATTTTCAGGAGTTTATGATCTTATTTTTTTTTAGAACCGGCATGCATAATATTAAAAGTTGTTCGAGAATGTACTTTGGTTCGAGTTCCAAAATTAATAAAAAAAATAACACGCTGTTGAAATTTTGAAGTGAAGAGAACATAAAAATGAATTTCAACTAGTTCCAATACTATATTTACCATTAAAATTGGACTTTTGAAATCCAATGAAGGTAACCAAATAGTAACCTATACTGGAATTTAACACGAGGTACAAATTAAATGTAATTAGGTTATATTTTCACTGCTTCTTTACTGCTTTGTAAAGGTTAAAATCCGTCCCAATAAAAAACTTATTTCATCACAAAAGGGTTTTTTGTGACGTCTTTTTCGATGTACACATACAAAAATAGTACCGATTGCGACACCATAAAAATAACGTACCATTGTTGCGAATTGATGTCCGCGACGGAATTTTAGGTCCGTTGCAGCTATTTTCACTTATTCGCCATAATGGTAACATATGTAACGTTAGTGTCCCAAATACTATTAGCGACAATCTTAGACCTGTCACACAACAAATTTATTGACAGTTTTAGGATATATGACAATCGGTCACCACATTCTTGCGAAGCTTATAGGACAAGCGAGATTCTATTTGGACACTTTTTCTTACAGGCGAGAGCTAGAACTGTCAATTCCCCCCACAAATATTCTTTACAATTATATGACCCCAATAAATAGCTTTTATTTAAAGCTCATATTTATTTTTTCCTCACTACTTGAATAGTCACAACAAGTACAATATAGAAACATCAAACTATAGTAATAACATAAACATTGCAACATCCACACACACACACACACACACACACACACACACACATATATATATATATATATATATATATATATATATATATATATATATATATATATATATATATATATATATATAGCGTCGACTAGTCCAATATTTCATCGTCCGTCTGCGGCTAAGTTGTTAGAATTTAACTAACAACAGAACATTTTTGCCGCTAAGCCACATTTAATTATGTATCCGAGATACAAATTAATTATCTATTTACTGACGTCATTGGATGTCGCTATCCTGTTGCTAATTTCGTCGCTTTTGACGTTGTTACTTCCGTCGCTAGCTCAACGACATAATATTTTTGTCGGTGTTTTTGTTGTTAATTTTCTATTGCGAATTCGTCGCTAGTTCTTCGACACACAGGTATCTCATCGACAGATTTTCGGTAGCGGTATTCTTTTGTTGACGGATAATTTTTGTCAGAATTCGTCGATATTACTGTTTAGCGACGGACTTTCCAAATATACTGACGTATTTTCGATAATTTTTTTTTTGCATATATATGAAGCCAAATAGTTGCTTATAGTTAAACAAAATAGTTGCATTATATGAAGCCAAATAGTTGCATTATAGTTAAACAAAATCGGACAAAGAAATATACTAGCTAAGCATAATCATTCTCTCTAGCCATGTTATTGTTTTGAGACTCAATTGAGGCGCTGGCACAACCGACGAAGAGGATAAATCTCGTGCTACCTCTTTTGGGCTAACGATCTTATGCATTCACCCATGTGGCAGAGGCGACCATAGACCACGACAGACTGGAAGACTGTCCAAGACTCCAAAACTAAGGAACATCAACATGGATATATCTATAATAGAATAAGTATTCTTATGGACCACTTTTAACTCAAAAGAGTAATGGTGTAGTGATTATCATATTTAGACTTATACACGAGATTTTTCGTTCCGAAACTTGGTGGTAGCAAATTAGTTCGCCTCGGACTTCCATAAGCTTAGAGTCGACCGAGTCTCGCGGCAATCATTCGAGAACAATCGGATTCCACCCACGTGGGGGACTAGATTCTCGACAAAGGCGTATAATCTTTACCTAAGATCATTTTCCAACCCCTCTCTCCTAAAAAAAATCTTCCCTAGTTTGTCTTCTTGGCCACAATTTGTGCTCCTCGTCATCATGTTTGTGTATGTGCAATGCACCATGTACTCAAACCCAAACAATCCCTAGCTCACTTGATGAGACCCCACCCATTCGCCATGCACCATGACCATGAGGTCCATAACAAGTCCTAGAGATTTTGAGGGATGGAAGAAGAAGAAGAAGAAGGTCACAAGAAGAAGAGAGAGACTTTTGGAATCACGTAGCTTTCCATTCAAAGGAGGGGGATGTGACATGATAGGGCTGAGTGTGGTGTGGTGGCAGAGAGAGAGAGAGAAAGAGAGAGAGAGAGGAGGGCGCGAATAGAATCCCCACACCACCAAACACCGCACACATTCCCATCACCAGACTTTTAACAGAATCTGACTGGAGAGTGGGGCCCACCATTCAGGGGCGCCACTTGTCGTGGCGTGGTTGGATAGTAGGGTTGGCATTTGGCAAGGGGAGGGGGCAGGGCCTGGCCGTGGCTCACAATTATTGGCGGGACAGAAGTGGGGTGGAGGCTGTGGCAAGCAGGAGGACGGACAGTCACTGGGAATGGAAAATGGTTGGATGGTCCATGGTGGAGGTGGCAAATTGGCCAGGTCTTGTTCTTGGCTCCATGTACTTTGCAAATGCTAACTTACACTTTTGTTTAACTTTTTTTTTTTTCCTGAAAATTTTGGGTTGCATTCCAAAAGAAGAAAAAAAAAATTTCACATAATGCATCTCATCAAATTACCATAATACATAATTTTTTTTTTTACTTTTGATAAAAATAGTCAATAACCAACGGCCAACAAAAATTTATGCCCAAAATATCCTTACCTTCTTCTCTCTCCTCCCCTCTCTTTTTCCGCCGTCCCGCTCCTCGCTGCACGATGTCCCGCCGCATGCCCTCCGTTGCTAGCTACTGCTTCTGCTGGCCACTGCTTGTCGTTGCTGCTGTGTGTCCTCTTCCGACTGCCAACTCCAGAGAAAGAGGAAAGATGGGACGGTCGGAGAAAGAGGGAAGGAGGAGATAGAAGAAGGTGAGGGTATTTTGGCCATAATTTTTATTTGACTGTTAGTCATTTACAGTTCAACCTGTGATCCAACAACTGGGTTAATCTAAGTGGTCCAAGTTCATTCCAATCCGAACACTAATTTTTACAAAAAATATTTATTTTTAAAAAAAAACAATGGGTCAGCACTGACCCCGTCCAAAAAAAAATATGAGCTCACGGGTCAACCGGTTGATCCGGCAAAACTGGTCCGATTTTTAAAATACTGTTTTAGAGTATAGGTTTTGATATGTCCAAATTAAAAAAGTTTAAACCTTGGATTCTTATTTTTGGTTTAATTTTTTTTAAGCTAGACGGGCAACGACCAACCCATTTTAGAAAGCAAGATATAATAGGAAAAGAAAAACCCAAAAAAAAAAAAAATTCATGGTCCAATTTTTTTTTCAACTATACATGTAAAGATTTAAATTTTAAACTGGTATAAAATCCAGGGTCAATGCGCTGCTCTTATTTCTTTAATTACTTGGTGATAGTAGTATTTATACTAAGTCTAATATTTATTTTGTTTCAAATGGTACCGTTACTGTCGCCAAATATATAATAAAGTGTTCTGATTCTCGTAACTTCAGTTGCAACCAAAGTGGCTGCAACACTATTTACAGTAACTTTTGATGAAATTTTTTTTCATTTACATGCAACCGAACTGTTCCTTAGTATAGACACCTTAGGATTAAGCTAGGATTGGTATTGCTCACCATGGTTGTTTCCGTTTATCTTTTTTTCAGAATTTAGTCCTACAAAGTTAGTTGCTGACAACAACTTATCAAAACCATTTTGAAAAAAAAAAACTGAAGCATGTCAAAATTTCTTCTGCCACCGCTTTTTGAAAAGCCTAAATTCTATTTTCTTAGTAACAATTTTTTACTTTTGTAAAATATCTTGAGATCTCATCGAGAAATCAAACATTTATATTCTTTCTCCAAAATATGACTAAATAAAAAATTGAATTCTTATTTTATGTATACCATTTTTGGAAGAAAAAGTACACATGGATAACCTCTCGCATTAATTATGGTGCACTTATTTCATTTATCGATATTGGATGATATATAAAAATTATCTTCGATCACTAAAAAAATTTTTACAAAAAAATCAGTGGATTTTTATTATAAAACTAGTATAAAATTGGTTATTTAACCTTTTTTCTAATTTATAAAAGTAATTATTATTATTATTATTGTTATTATTATTTTAAAATTTTACTCACACACACACACAATTGGGAGGCTCTTACTTTGGCGTCCCCTCCAGATATCCGTTCTAGTACCACTAGGTAGGCTAAAGAGTTCGGACTTAATAGTATTATTATGCCTTAAAGTGATGGAAAAGTGCGTGCAATACATTAAACTCCAAAAAAATCAATGGAGTTAATTTCCCCCACCTTTTTATTTGGTTCCCTCAATGCAAAAACAAGAGAAAAGTTGCCAAACCCGTGGCTCAATAGATGTGAAATATTCATACGTAAGATGGAGAGAGATTGGTTTGGCATCTCTCGCTTCACCTTTCTAAACCAAGAAAAGAAAAGTCTCAAGATTATTATCATAAAATTATCATAAAATTAAGTATGAAACAAGACTTATAACTATATTAATGTTTCTCTAATTAAGCTCCTTGAATATGTTTTTTTGTCAATATTTTGTTATGTCTTAAAATTTTAAAAGACAATGTTTTCTTAGGGCCCCCTTAATGTCGTGGTATAAAAGCCAACATGAACGCATAAATTGAACAATGACAAAGATTTTCTCAAGATCCTTGGAACAAAAAGTTGTATGAATGGAACAAAGACGAAACAATAGGAATAATGTGCGGGAACATTTTATTCTTTCTTTTTTTAATTCTCTCTTTTTTGGGTTCTATTTTTTTTTTTTATTCCACAAGGACTCCAATCGTAGTCTCGATAGCTACATATATTAATAAATTATAATAAAGGAGTATTTTGACTTGCGAGTCCTTAGTTTTTCTTGTATTTGAATTAAGTAGCATTTTACGAGCATAAGGAGTTGAACTCGAAACGAATTGTCAATACCAAATAACCATGAGCACACTGGTGGAACTAGTTTGGTGCTGACTCCAGTCCACTTTTTTTTTTCTTTTTCTTTTTTTTTTTTTTTTCCTTCTTTCTCCCCACCTCGTCGTCCTAGCTTGAATTTTTGGTTCTATTCTTGCTTGAGCATGCATAACAACTAAGGGTGAGCATTATTCGATTTTGGACCATAAATCGAGCTGAACGGAACCAATTAAGAGATCGATTCGGTTCATGGGGCGCGGTAGCGCGGGAGGAAGGGGGGGGGGGGGGGGGGGGATGCTGGGGCACCAGGGCGGGAGGGGGGAGGGGCCTGTGTGTGTGTGGGGGGGGGGGGGGGGGGGGGGGGGGGGGGGGGGGGGGGGGGCGGCTTTGCGGAAGGGGGTTGTGGTGGCTGGAGGGGAGGTGGTGCTGGGGAATGGGGGGGAGGGAAGGACAAGTGTATTTTCGAATTTTTAAAATTTTAGGGTATGAAGTTGTAAATGTAAAATAGTTGATGGTATTAAGTTGTTGAGTAAAAAAGTTTAGTATATGAACTTGAAAAATCGAAATATATTAAGGATATCAAGTTGCAGTTAAGCCTAAAATTTAAAATATTTTAAAATAATTTAACCATAATTTCAATTTTGTACAATAATTTAACCATAATTTCAATTTTGTACGTGTCACCATTAAACGTAAAAGATAGCCCGAGCGAATAAACCTAATCAATCATCGGTTATGACTAATTTTGGTCAGATTACGATATTAGATTTTTTAGAATTTTGATTTATTCGATTTTTACGACTTTATTCGGCTGAAACCACCGAATAAGCCAAAAGGAAAGATATAGAGTATTTGAGACGACTTTCGGGGGAACGGAGTTCTCCTTCGACACGCACTTTTCGTCGTGCTTTTCTCAGCCTGCCCTTTCGGGGCCAAACAGGGCCATTTTGTTTGGAGGGGACCACCTGCCTGTGTGTCAATCCGAAAAGGATCTCTATTTTTGGAACTGCAGTTGGGACTCCACCAAACCTTTTTTTTGCCCCCCTGGGTGGCCTATAGTGACGACGAACTTGTCGTCGTCACCAATAGTTAAATTTGCTTAATTTTTTTTTATAATGTTTTTATCATTTGCTCACACACTTTACGCATCATTCGTCGCCTCTCTCTTTATTTCTTCTACACGTGTCAAGACCCAGCAACTATAGCTTTCTTTACCATTACTTTGGTAAAGGGATGCTAATAATTGTTCAAACAGTTACATTGTAAGCTGTGTTGAAAGAACCGGATCGGCCCGACGGTTGGACCGAGTCCAATCAATTTATGTCAAAAAATTGGTCTGGTCCGACTAAAATCAGATCTTTAGAGGACCGTTATTTTTTTTTTTTCTTCAAAATCGGGGTTCAACTGGTGAACCGGCCGAACCGGATCATAGTTGAACCGGCCAATTTTTATTTTTATTTTTTAAAATCACAATAAATTATCTTATAAAATTTGGACCATTTGATTCTTGGTTTGGTTTTGATGGACCTAATAGTTGTAAAATTAAACCAAACCAACATACTAAGAACCAAATCAAACCAAACCAAGAAGTAAATATGGATATCTTACATATTTGAACCAAAACAAACCAAGACTATTTGAATCCCAGTTGAAATCCTGGTTGAACCCCGGTCCGACCTATACCAAAAAAAAATCGGTTCGATCATCAGTCCGATTTTTAAAACTTTGATTGTAAGCAATAAGGAGGTTAGGTTTTGCGGTAGTTCCAAACCTTTAGTACTTACTAGTTTTAACATGTTTTAAGGTTACCAGTCTTACTAATTAGGTACAAACAATGCTTCAAAGTTCGGACCCAAGATCGATCCGGCCAGGACACTGCTGGTCCAACCAGTGGGTTAAATCGGATTGGACCAGTTATATAGACTTACAATCTTACATTGAATATATTACGTAGTACACAACTATATATACACTATTCAGAAGTTCTGCATGTTTACCATAGTAGAATTAGTCAAGAAACAAACATATCCAAAACAAAAGGTTAAAAGTCGAGGTCAAATCAAACTGGGTCAGACGGTTCGGTGGTATGACCGGCCGGATTGACGGAGTTTTTTGTGGAAGAAATAGCGGATCAGTTTTAAACCAACTTGGATAGCTTGGATGTTTGGTGGAGTATAAAACCACTATCGATGGTATGGATTATCGTAACATGTTTGTGACTTGAAGTCATACATTCAGAGATACCAGAATGATCTTCAATGAGACACGTGGTAGCTATCCGTAATCGAAGGGTTGGCTTGTTATTATGTCCCATAATTCAACAATCAACTCGCAACAAGGAAGTTAGACCATCGGGAGGACAGTGGATGATAAAACATAAGAACCAATTAAAAACTGCCACTAGACAGTTGTAAATAGTTTGTAAACTAAATAGTTGTAATTCTAATATTGCTCTTTGTTTATGTCCGAGTATATTAATTTTATTCTTTTAAAAATTATTCGTTAATGAATCATTAGATATGGAATAGACTGATTTAAAAGTCGCTATTTAAATTAAAAAAAGGGATTGAATTTGACATTAATCCGACACGTGCGACTCGAGTGCCGTGTCCACGACTAGGAGCGAAGCGAAAAGGAGGAAGTTTCCGACACGAATCGGGTACAGTGTGCACGACTAGAAGCGAAGCGAATTAAAGAACACGACAAAAACTAAGGAACTGAGCCACTAGCAATCCCTAATGCTGCTACCAAACAAAGCGAAACAAGGAATTGACTGCACACCATATCTCAGTTGAGATCCGATCGATCGATGGATCTGCCTGCTGTGTTATCTTGTCTGAGCTTTCAATGTAGACATTGCATTATTGATTATTTTCACACCTCCTTCCTTGCTACAGTTTATATATGTCTTGTTATAATGACTATGTGGTTGGGAAATTTTTTTTTGAAGTTAATGGTTGTAGGTTGGACATCTATCTATATTTATAGTCAAATCAAAGACTTTGAATTGTATATATCCGACAAAAAACTCAATAATTGCCATCCACAAATTAACACACACACATATATTATCCTCAATTGGAATAACATAACATTTAACCTTTTGGACCTTAAATCATCATTATTAATTCCAGAGTTTTAAGGGTATCCAACTAGGTCAAATGTTTTACAAATCAGGTCACTGTACTGGTTCAAAATTCAACTGTGTCAGACGGTTCGGTGGTCTGATCGGCCAGGTCAATCGAATTTTTAGAAAAAATAGTAGGTCGGTATTAAACTAGTTCGAAAAAGCTACTGGTTTAAGGATTGGCCGGTTCAACCGGCCGGTCCGGTCCGATTTTTAAACCACGGATCTATGTTCTAATTATTCAATCTGAAATGTATGTCGGAATAATATAAACATCCTACAAAGATTGCAGGCTGGGCCGAGTAGAGATACCTTAAGTTAAAATTTAGGGTTAATTAGACCTTGGTCCCATAAATATTCAAAAGTTAGTGTTTTGGTCCTAAAGATGTTTAGCTTAGAATTTGGGTTTTGAGATGATGCTTGATACGTGTTGACCATCCGAAATCTGTTAATAAATAAATTGTATCAATCAGAACTCAATAAGAATAATAAAGTTACTAGAACCTAAATCTAATTAATCCTAAAAGACATTGATGGTTAAAGGGAGTGTTAGCCTACTATATATTAGACCATCTCCAATGGTGATTTCTAAAATTGAGTTCTTATCCTACTTGGCATTGTACTTTAAGGAGATTTCTATCCTAGTTGGAAGAGTTTCTACATAGAAATTATAGACATACAAAAATGCTCTCCAATGGTTCTCCATTTCTACGTGTCACATAGTAAAAGGACCAATTTAATGGTGTAGGGCCCAATAATAATTGTCATGAGAGATATGAGAATTTCTATGAGAGTTTTTACATGTAGAAATTCTCCTAGAAAGTTTCCATCCTACATCATTGCCACCTAGGATAGAAATGGTGATAGAAATCACCATTGGGAGAAGTTTTTTCTAAAATGGATTTCTTCCAAAGAAATAGGGAAGATAGAAACCCCCATTGGAGATGGTCTTAGAAAACCAAAAATGATATTTTTTTTTTACAGATCTTCCTTGGCAGCAACATCTTTAAGGCACATATTTATTACCAATAATGCTAAGTCTACTACCAAATGCTTACAACCCTCTTACAACCACTCACCCATTTGCTGACATGTGGACCATGGCACACATGTCAGTAATGAGTGAAGGTTGTAAAAGGGTTGTAAGCATTTGGTTGTAAATGTAGCATTACTCATTTATTACAGATGAAAATAATATTTTTTGCATAGAAAAATGCTAAATTTACTACCAAATAATTACAATTATCTTACAACCCACACCCACCCCCTACTAACATGGTCCCATCCGGTCCCTCATTTCCCCCAATCAATGGATGCCACGTAGGCGGATGTAAATTGGTTGTAAGCATAGCATTTTTCTTTTGCATAATATACGGTAGACATAAATACTATTTTTTTATAGCAAATTATACCATATTGCCTTTCATTAATAGTTTCTACAGTATAAGTCTTTAGGAAACATTTCATTAACAATTTTTTGTACCTATCTTCCTTGGCAGCAAGATCTTTAAGACATTTATTACATATGAAAATGATAATTTTTTGCATAAGGTACGTAAACAAAAACACGATTCTTAATAGCAAATTATATCATCTTGTCCTTTAGTTAATAGTTTTTACTGTTTAGGTATTTAGGAAACATATAGGATAAGTTGAAAGTATCCCAAAAAAGTTGACTCCTGGTCGTGTCGATTTTACGACATTGCTCCCCTTGTGCTTACAACTGTTTTGGCTACAAATTTACTCTTTGGCGTGCGTTAGTTCAATAGTCAATCATAAAATTTTTGTCAATTCTTTTACGGAATTTTCTTACGCTACGTAACTTAGCCTTTTTCGATAGTAGAAGTCGCAAATGACAGACCGTTGATCCTCATCTCTGATGTACGCAACAATGCAAAAGAGTTATGCGTGGATTAATGTAATGAAGTTATTTGATAGAGAATCCATCCCTTTTTTACAAAGTGAACCTTATCTTAATCAAGTGCTCCTTTAGATAGTATTGATTTACCTAATTCCTGATATTTTACATTGGAACCAAACCTTGAATATTTTTGGCCAGTTGTATGTTTCCACTTCAAATCTTTACATCTATAATATAAAGCACAGTAGATTTTTGGTCCAATCCATGTGCTTTGGTTCAACGATAATGAAAGGACTAAACTGTCCCTCTCTCTATAAGAGATGAGGAGGTCCCATGTTGGGTGCGGAGCAACCGGTTGTTCCAACGGCACTCCCGCCACCAGCTCCTCTTGCACCGTCCCTCCCTCCGCCGCCTCCGCTCCATCCTCGTCCACGTCGTCGTCGTCGGCCTCTTCCGCAACTCCTTCGTCGCAAGCAGCCTCCTCCACCGCGCCGCCGACGCCGACCCTTCCTTCGCCGCCCACCTCTTCTCCATCATGACCAACCCTAATCCCTTCTCCTTCAATACCGTCATCGCCATCTCCGCCAACCCACTCTCCATCTACTCCCAAATGCTCCGCCACCACGTCCCTCCCGACTCCCACACCTTCTCTTCCTTACTCAACACCACCACCGCCGCCGCCGCCACCAGGTCACTCCACGCACACGCCCTCCTCCTCGGATTTCGGCCTGATCCCTTCGTGCAGGACGTGGGATGTCGTCTCCTGGACTGCCGTCGTCTCGGGCCTCGCCGCCCTCGGACGTCCCGCGATGGCCCTGCGCGTCTTTGTCTCCATGAGGCCCCACGCCGTCCCGAACGTCGTCACCGTAGTCTTTGCCGTGTCCGCCTCCGCCGGGCTCGTGTCCCTGGCGCTGGCCCGATGCCTGCATGCCTACGTCGAGAAGGCTGGGTTCGGAGCCGCGTCTCCGTCCGGAACTCCCTGGCGCTGGCCCGGTACCTGCACGCCTATGTCGAGAAGGCCGGGTTCGTGTTCGTGCCATTATGGCACGGGTTATCCACTAGTATGAATATATATTATATTTGGGTCTTGTTGTCATTAGGAACTTTATATATATACTCTCTTATTGGGGTTTATGAAAATTAGTCTCTAGAAATTTCTCACATCTATGAGACAAATTCTAAGTGTTTATTTCAATATAAGTTTATTCTTTTATTATCTTGCACATATGAGAAGTGGTAGTCTATATTGTTGGTATAGTAGAATATTTTACTAAAGGACATTATTCAAATCATTCAAGAAATATTTATATTTTTATCACCCATTTGTTGGAAATTTTTCTTGAAGGGGCCTAGCAACTCGAACGAAGGCCGTAAAGTGGCGCTTTGATGACACACTATGCATTTTGCTAGGGACTGGTGCTCCTACGTGACCGTGTTCCCACGATTCTGCTGTTCGTGTACTTCAAAATGCCCACTTAGTGGAGGTTACTGCGGTAACCGTCTACTTAATGGAGAGTTACTCTCCGGGTTAACTGTCCATTATGGATAATAGACTGCTAGGGGGTTGAGCACTATATATTCTATATTCTCTTTTGGAGATTAGAGACTAAAAATTATTTGCTACGAAAGAAGAGTTAACATCAATCATAAGCCACGAATTGTTGTTCAGGGTTTGGTTTGTGCAAGGTCCATTCTGAGGACGATGAATGAACGTTCCAAATGTTCATCGTTTTTAAATTTTCTGGTTTCTGGTGGTCGAATCTTGTTTTGAGCAACCATGATATTCTTCATTCCAGCAATAATTTCTATCTGATGTTTCTTGTTTTAGCAACTGAGTTGCAATGTTTTTAAGACTTACATTTTTCAGAAGCTTGTAATCTTTCTTTTATTATTTGTTGTACTTCTTTTTTGTTTCATACGTACCTTATGCAATCTTTATAACCCGGTCACAACATCTCTTTTATTTTCACTTTATTCCAAAAGATGTATATTATAATCTATATAGTTTCATCACATAAAATACTTGATGTAATGTATTCAAAACTGATTTGAAATTGGAATTTTTTGACTGGTACAATGAAATTCAAAACCGAATTTATGATCAGTAGCTCATCTCACATATGTGAGTTAAATATACAACTGTTTAATTTATTGTTATGTGTCTTGTTTGTTTCTTGTTGTGAAATGGAATTTCAGTAGTGCATCACATAAATCTCATAGTTGTTAAACCTTTATGATTTTTTTTTATCATTATTAATCATTATTTCTGTACTACATAGTTGTGTAGAATATTTCAAGATTTGATATGATTTGATTTAGTTAGATTTATTAAGAATAATTTTAGGAATCAATATTTTCTTTTATACTCTATGTAATTTCTATATATTGAGACCTCCAATTGAGTAAGAATACACACAAATGTATTATCCTTTATTTCAACACCACAAATTCAAAATCAATATTCGATTCGATTTTAACACCCCATAGTCATTTCTGATATTTTAAGAGCCACATACAAATACTAGACAAAGGTTAAAAAAAATTAAGAATTTTTTTTATTTTTGGGGCCCCCTACAAACAAATGCTAGAAATTGATTTTTTTTAATCACTCTAAAGAAATAGAGATTTCACATCAATGATATACACCAAGGTCTTTTTATTTTTATTTTTGACATTTTAGTTTTGTAGTCCTGCACGATCGCATCTTGTACTCCCTCAGAAACGTGTATGACGTTCCTTTTGAAAGATCTCTCTCGACACATGAGGATCCTAGTGCGCATATATGCGAAAATCCACGAGCATATGCCTCTCGCCACTTGAGCAACATCCTCATTCCCCCCTCCCCCCTCTTGAGAGGATTGCAAAGGAGGGGGTGGGGGGGGGGGGGGGGGGGGGGGTGGGGGGGGAGGAGAGACAGTTGTGGGTGCACAGGGGGACCAGACCAATGCCAGTTACATACATACACACAGACACACACACACTACTCTCATTCTCTCACACTGAGACACACACACAGGACTCTCATTCTCTCATAGGGAGAGTGAGTGAGAGGTTCTTTTAAGTCTTGCTATCACTTGATTGCAATAGCACTAGAAAGTAGAGATTCACTCCCAGTGGCTGTGAACATATTCAAACTTCCACTCCTCAAAGCTTTTTTTTTTTTTCAGAATCCCCTTTCCTTTCTCTCCCCCCTGCACAAGGAAAAGTTGCATTCAATCCTTATCTTTAGAGTGAAGCATTGTAAAGGCATAATAATAATAATAGTAATAATGTAGTGTCATGTCTTTGTCATATATTCATTCATTCACTCACATTTGCATCATCATGTGTGTATGTGTATGTGTTACTGTATGTGTGTGTGTGTGTGTGTGTGTGTGAATTCCTTTTCTTTTGTTTTCTTTCATTTTCTCATTTCTTTCTCTCCACTTGCAAGTTGAGTGGCATTACATTCTTTTTGTGTGTGGGTGTGTGTAGGTCAAATGGCATCACTTTTAGACAGCTTTCCAGTGATGGATGCTCTTTGCCAATCCCTTTCTGCCTATGCTTAATTCTTCTCCTGGGGATTCTTTTGGGCAAGTGACAGCCCAACTAAGCCAGCCAGCCAGCCAGCCAGCCAGGGGAAGTGATATCTAATCTGTGGGAGGAGGGAAGGAAAGGAAGCTGTCAGTGGAAGGAAGCAAAGGCACTCCCTCCTTCCCTGGAAAGTGGATGGGGCCATCACTAGATAGATAGGTTGATAGATGACCACCTTCAAATCATGACTTGTTCAATTGGTAATCTTTAACAGTAAATTGTATATATAGCACCATATTTAATATAGTGAATCATAGTTAAATCGAAATTGTTCCGAGAGCAAAGGAGTTCTGAAAATTACAACGGCAGACAAAAAAACATCATTTTAAAGGATATTTTTAAGTTTTGTGCCAAAAACGTTCTTTAAATGATGTTTTTCGTAGCAGTCTTAATTAGCACGACCAGCCTCATTTTAACTCTCCCTTCCGTCTCATCTAATTACAATTTAATAATGTGATAAGAATGCCCTTTTAAAGGGCATATTTGACGCAAAACTTAAAAATGTCATTTAAAATGGCATTTTGTGTCTGTCTTTGTAATTTCTAGAGCTTCTTTGCTCTTAGAGCAATTTCGATTAACTATGATGCTATATATGTAATTTTATGTAACCTTAAGGGCACTAGCACGAAAAAAATAATATTCATATCTGTATCATATCGATATTTGTATCTGCGTATTATATGTGATTGTTTATTTTACATGTCCCAAAATATTTGTATCCCTTATTTGTATTCGTGACCGTATTCATTAAACATTGAAAATGTGCCTTTTGTTGTCTAGGATGTACTAGAAGGACCGCTAGGGGTGAGTATTATTTGATTTTGCACCAAAAATCAAATAGAATAAGAGATTCTGTTTAGTTTCAAATTTAAAAATACTAAAATTTATTATTCGGTTTTGGGTATCGTTTTCGATCCAAAACCGAAAATCGACCAAAACATTATGCAATTATTAGATATACTTAATTTTCTGCATATTTTATGATTAAATAAATATATATTCTTGTATATAATTTGAAAACAATAATTTTATGTATGTGTTTAAAGCCAAATTTTAATAATTTAGAAATAGTCCAACCTTAAGCCAACTTTGAAATACAACAGACGTAAAATTTTAAAATAATTTAACTACAATTCTAACTTTGTGCCAGACCTATTAAACGATCAAGATAGTCAAACGGAATAAACCAAATGGATTTTCGGTTTGGTTTCGGTTATTCTTAATTGCGGCTCGATTTTAGATTTTTAGAATTTCGGTTTATTCGATTTTTACTATTTCAATTATGTTTCGGTTTTAGATTCTAAGAACTTTAGTTTATTCAATTTTTACTATTTCGGTTTGGTTGAAACCGAATAATCCGAATGCTCACCCCTGAGAACCATATGGTTACCTAAATTCCTTCTGAATATAGCTGCAATAATTGTTATCACAGTTATTTTGACTACAACAAATGTTACGGTAACAGTGTAATATTTTTCGTGCCATGTTGCATCGTTTAGGATAAAACATAAAACACCTCTCCTTCTCTCAAATTACTTTTGACATGTCTCCCCAAACCCCTAGGGTTTGCTCTCCCCTGGCGGCAGCTCTTCCCAATCCCTAATCTCTGGAGGCGCGCCCCCCCTTTTCCCCCTTCGTTCTCCTCCCCCTCCGCCCAGATGAGAAAACGTCCGTTGATCCCAACATAGTTTTTCCTCTCTCCCCCTTTCCCATATCCCCATCTCCTCTCCTACCCTTCTTTCCTCTGCGAATGGCGTCATACAAAGACGTCGTGGAAAAAATGGCGGCGCTATTCAGTCTACAAGGGCCGGCGACCGCTATCTCACTATCAGCAAGAGAGAGTGCGGTTGCTGACCACTGGGCATCCTCCGTGGCGGTTAAGCCACTCTCCACTCGAAGATTCTCAAGTGCCTCCCTGTTCTCCATTCTCATTAAGCTTTGGAAAACTTCGGATCATATCCAAGTTTCCGATCTGGATTTGGAAGCGGGGTCTTTCCTGGTGAGATTGGATTCTCTGGCGATGGAGGATCGTGTTATCTTGGAAGCACCATGGAGTATCAATGATGATCTTCTAGCCATAGAAAGGTGTGACCCGGGGAAACTCCCGGAAGAATATCGATTCCAATTCGCGGATCTGTGGGTGCAATTTCATCGTCTGCCCCCAAAGTTCTTGAACCGTACTGCTATTGCTAGAATTGCTGAAGGCACTGGGTCCCCTAGGCAATGCTCATTATCTGATGAAGCAAAGTGGAAAACCTTTGCCAGGGTTAAAATCCTCATTGATATCACTCAACCCTTAAAGAAATCTATTTCCACCCTCATCGATGGGCAGTCGATGGGGAATGTCATCCTTAAATATGAGCGACTACCTCGTTTATGCACTTTCTGTGCTAAAGTGGGTCATTCTATTACTGCATGTAGTGAGAGATCATCTTTTCGATCTCTTATTGGAGAAGATTGGACAAAAGAAGAAGTAGAGCGGGTTGAGGTCCTGTTACAACCGAGAATCAAGGAAGATGATTATAGGGCTAGTCCCCATCGCCCAGGGGATCGATTTCACATGACGGATCGGGGTGCCAACAATGCATCCAACATTGATTCCAGTTTTCTGGATATTTCAGGGGCTGGCACAACCCCTCCTTCATCTGAACGGGAACTTATTCTCCCCCTCACCAAGCAGAGGGAAATACCTCATGTTTCGATGCATATCCCTTCCTACATCTATCAAGCGGCCAAGTATATTCCACCTCACTTGAGAGGCACTTTGCCTGCCATGGCAAATCTCCCTGTAGCTATCAACAGGGGCAGTAAATTCACCACTGCATCCATGGGATTAATCTCTCAGGTGGATGTCTCTAGTGAATCATCGGATGTTTGTTCCTCTGGGGTTAATTCCTCGTATATTTCTGGAGTGACTGTGATGGATGAGTCATCTCTGGATCTCATGGATAGTGATCTAGTGGATACGGATCTCTCTGTATGTGAACTGCTTAGCAATTCCTGTCAGTCCCCCCTACTGTTGATCTCCCCACACACTGCCAGGCCTCGTCGACTGTTTGCCCCATCGTTGAACTCCCCCCATCACCCTCCCCTTCCCCGACTAAAGCTAATCATCCCCGTAAACTGACATGGAAACGCAGGGCTCGAATGGGCTTGTCTCTTACCTATCCTCCCATAGAATCATCCTTATCAGTCAAGAAGCGCCCTCCCACGGCCATAAAAAATCCCAGAGCCTCAAAGCGTGGTCCTGAATACTCTCTGAACTATCCCCAACAACCCCCTCATATAGCGGCTAATCCCAATCAGCCGCTTCACCAATGTTAGTGTTCTCTTGGAACTATCGTGGGCTGAGGAATGCCACGACAGTTCACACACTCCGCTCATTCCTTTCCGCTACTCATCCCTCTATCTTCTTCCTCTCCGAAACTCTCTCCCCACCAGCACATTCCTCCCAAATCCCTCCTTCTCTTGGTTTTCCAAACACTCACGTTGTTCACCCGACTGGCCGTTCGGGTGGGCTCTGGTTGGGCTGGACTGATGATATTAAAGCATCAGTCACTTTCTCCTCCCCCAATCTCATAATCCTCTCCATTCTCAATGATGATGATTCTCCCAACTGGAACCTCCTTTGTGTGTATGGCTGCCCCAGGAAATCTGATAGGCCATTGCTTTGGGCGTCTATTAAGTCTTTCTCTGATTCTTTCATTGGCCCATGGTCCTGTATTGGTGACTTCAATTCTATCACCAGGGCTGATGACAAGTATGGTGGTCGGGGATATGACAGAAATTCAAACCTATATTTTGTGAATACGATTGATCACTGTGGCCTTATTGATCTCGGTTGTGTGGGGCCAGCCTACACCTGGTCCAATGGCCGCAGTATGTCGAGCCTCATCAAAGAAAGGTTGGACCGAGCCCTAGCTACTGGTGATTGGTGCAGCAAATTTCCCAACTCAACGGTCCACACCCTTCCCAGATACAATAGTGATCATGCCCCTATTCTCCTTAATACAAATTGTCGCACCCGTCGGAGATCCAGGCCTCTCCGCTTCGAAAGTTGCTGGCTCAGGTACGAGAGTTACCCGGATATATTATCTTCTTCCTGGCTTGAGGCATCTTCTAATTCAAATGCTAAATTCACGGAGAAGCTTTCATACACCATGCGGAAACTCCATAAATGGAGTCGATCTTCCCTACAATCTCTGCAAGGTCGTATACAATCTCTACAAGAGCAGCTACTAAACATCCAGGGAGGAAACCCGTCCTCGTCTACCATGAGTATTGAGAGAGAGATCATTAAGGAGATTAATGACCTCCAGATGATCGATGAAGCCTACTGGTCTCAACGAGCTAGATGCAAATGGATCAAAGAAGGGGATCGATGCACCAAGTATTTCCACACCAAAGCATCCATCAGGAAAAGAAGAAATGATATCCGCTCACTGCTACTTCCAGATGGATCATGGTCATCGGATCCAGAGGTAATCAACTCTTCTATTATTAATCATTTTTCAAATATTCTTGGCACGGATGAATCTGTTCCTATGGATCCTGGGTTCTGTTTTCATATGAGCCCCTTGCTTGATGATGAATCTAATAATTTGGGATTGGTCCCTGAGCCGGACGAAGTCGAGCATGTTGTTAGAGGGATGGGAGGCCTCAAGGCCCCTGGCCCTGACGGATTCCCTGCTTTATTCTATCAAAAAGGATGGCAAATTGTCGGCATTGAACTCACTGCCACTATTCAACAATTCTTTTCCAGAGGCGAGCTCTATGAAGGTATGAATCACACATATCTTGCACTTATTCCAAAGTGTGAAATCCCTAAAACAGCGGCGGAGTTCCGCCCTATTGCTTTGTGTAATGTCTCCTATAAAGTTATCTCCAAAATCCTTGCATCCAGACTTCGACCTCTTATGGATAAGCTCATCTCGCCTTTCCAAAATGCTTTTGTACCTGGCAGACAAATCACAGACAATTGCATTATTGCTCATGAAATCTTTCATGCCATGAACAAAAGATCCAATAAGAAAAAGGCGTTTTCTATGAAGATTGACATGACAAAGGCGTATGACCGCCTTTCTTGGCCATTCATTAAATCAGTCTTGAACGGACTGGGCATCCGTGGTCACTCGAATGATCTCATTATGAAGTGTATTACCACCCCTCTTATTCAGTTCTGATTAATGGTTCCCCGGAGGGACACTTCAATGCTAAACGGGGAATTAGGCAGGGCTGTCCGCTATCTCCGTATATTTTTATCCTTTGCTCTGAGGTACTATCCTAATTATTCTATCGCTATGAGCAAGATGATCTCTACAGAGGCTTCCGCATCAACCGGTACACTCCTTCAATCTCTCATCTCCTATTTGCAGACGATATCCTTGTTTTTGGTTATGCGTCTTCCAATTCACTATCAACTGTGCAAGAGATTTTAGGATTATGCTCCTCATGGTCGGGTCAAATGATCAATTATGGGAAATCGAGTATTCATTTCAGTAAATATGTTTCTCCACTTGATAGACTGGTTCTCTCAAGGCAACTTCACTTATCTGCTATGTGTAGTGTGGACAAGTATCTGGGTCACCCACTGCTTATTCCCAAAGCCAGGATTAACACGTATAATGGCTTACTAGAGAGGATTGCCTCTCGACTTAAGGGCTGGAAATCTAATATGCTATCACATGCTGGGCGCACTGTTCTGATCAAATCCACCCTGGGATCAATTCCTATCTACTCCATGTCTACTTATAAAATCCCACAAGCCATCTGCAGCTCTATAGATCGGCTTTGTCGCAACTTTTGGTAGGGTCATGGCAACTTGGACCAGAAAATTCATTACATTGCCTGGAACAAATTCATCCAACCAAAAAGCGAAGGTGGTCTGGGGTTCAGGAACCCACGATGGGTCAATGAAGCTCTTGTAGGCAAACTCCTATGGAGGCTAGTCACTAATCCTCATCAATTATGGGCGCAGATCCTCACTGGTACGTACCTCCAAAATAAATCTATTTGGAATATCTCAAAATCTCGAACTGCCTCTCCTACTTGGTCCAGTATACTTGATGTTCGGCACCATTTCGAAGGGAAGATCTGCTGGAAGATTGGTGAGGGATGGATCAACATCACCAATGATCCCTGGGTCCCTGGTCTCCCAGGATTCATGGTCAATACAATTCAGGGTGTTGCTTCGAAGCCGAGACTTGTCAGGGAGCTTATGGACCCATCAGGTACCAACTGGAACATCTCCCTCATTTACTCCATCTTTACACCATGGGAAGCCAAGGCCATTACTGAGATACCACTCCATGAGGCGGGGGTCCCTGACAAGTTGATCTGGACCTGTTCCAAGAATGGTGAATTCTCATCAAAGTCGCTATATGAGTCTATTCGGACTAGCAGGCCCTCCACTTCTTCGACTGCTGCTGACAGAATCAAATGGGATAGGCTTTGGAAAATTCAAAACTTTCCCCCTCGGGTATTGACGTTTATATGGAGACTTTGGCATCAGGGTCTTCCCCTATTCTCAGCCATCCACAAGAGGAATTCACAGGTTAGTCCGATGTGTTTCTTCTGCCTACTCCATGAGGAAAGTATTGGTCATCTTTTTCTCCATTGCTATATTGCTAGAGATGTTTGGTTTGCTAGCCCATTGGGGCTTCGTACTGATGAATGCAACTCTGTTCATTCTCTTCTGAAATCCTGGATTAATAATAAACATGCTAATGAGGCCCTCCGTATGGGTGCTGTTATTTTGTGGGCTATATGGAAAGCCAGAGGGGAATGTATTTTTCGACATAAGGCACCATGTGTCCATCGGATCATTTCCAATGTCAGTAATCTCATCCCATCTTCAGAGGGAGGGCATCCACTACCAAAATACATAGATTTACCGACGGCCATATCCGTCGGTAGTCCGTCGCCAAAATAAATACCGACGGATTACCGACGGATATTTTGGTAAAACAGCCGTCGGGAATAACCTCGTCGCTAAAACATATCCGTCGCTCAGCGACGACTTAGCGACGGAATACCGTCGGCGCATTTAAATATATATAGCGACGGATTACCGACTAGCTTTCGTCGAAACATGTATCAGGATATAGGGTTAGCGACGGAAACCTCCGTCGCTAAAGTGTCGGCAAAACCGTATCAGTGATTTTCTGATACGCAATATCCGTCACTAATCCGTCGTAAATTTGTCGGTAAAAGCGTATCAGAGATTTTTCCATACGGCAGGTCGTCGTTATGCCGTCGCTAATCCGCCGAGGTGTACGACGGATTAGCGTCGTATTAGCGACAAAACATCCGTCGCTAACTGCAAAATTTATGGACATCAAACAGAACCATGTCGACGGATATTCCGTCGCTAAACCGTCGCTAACTGTAAAATTCTCCAGGTAGCGACGGATATTCCGTCGGGACTTTGTCGCCAGTCCGCCGTAAGTTAGTCCCCAATCCGTCGCTAACTGCAAAATTTATGGACATCAAAACAGAACCAGGTCGACGGACATTCTGTCGCTAAACCGTCGCTCAAGGTAAAATTCTCCAGGTAGCGACGGATATTCCGTCGCCAATCCGTCGAAAAATTGAATTCCTACAGTTAGCGACGGATAGTCCGTCGGGACTTTGTCGCCAGTCCGCCGTAAGTTAGTCGCCAATCCGTCGCTAACTGCAAAATTTATTGATATCAAACAGAACCAGGTCGACGGATATTCCGTCGCTAAACCGTCGCTCAATGTAAAATTCTCCAGTTAGCGACGGTTTTTACGTCGCCAATCCGTCGCTAACCTCAGTTTCTCCAGTTAGCGGCGGGCTATCCGTCGCTGAGGGGTCGCCTGTCCGTCGCTAACTTCTAATTTTTGAAAAAAAATACTGCAAACAGACTCTTTCCTGTTTATACAACACATCCAACACAATATCAAACATGCCAAATATCCATATACAACACCATATATCCATATCCAACACGAATATCCAACGTAGCCAATATCGAACACCATATATCCATATGCAAAATATCCATATCCGACACCAATATCCAACGTATCTAATATCCAACAAAATATTACCAACACAATACATCCAATATCCAACATTAAATTATCCAAACATAAAAAAAATATCCGATCATACAATGTATCCAAATGTCTACAAAACCAACAACATAAACAAAATCAAACCCCGTCCGTCGGATCGTCTCGTGCTCGTGCCGCCGCATCCGCTTTGCGTATGTACTCCTCCACCGTGTGTGCCGGCACTTGGGACAAGACATGGTCTGGAAACGCGCGTAGCTGCTGTGGCGACAACATGTCAAGGAACGTCAAGATGGTGTTATCCGATACGATGCGGGCGTCCGCAGAGCGGTTAAACGAAAGCCGTCCGGGGGAAGAAGGACCAGGTCGATCCGAAGCACCGGCAGCAGCAGTAGACGGACCGGGAGCAGACGGATAGCGCCCCAACACTATCGCCCGTAAATCTGACACCGCGGAGGTCAGAGTCGCAAGCTGCGCCCTCACATCGTCAACCGGGGGCGCTGGGGGAGGCGGAGGCGGTGGATATCTCGGGGACGGCTGCAATGAGGGCGCCATAGAACCTAAGCCGTAGACGCGCCCTTTCCTAACGCCGCCGACGGATTCTACGAACACATCGTCGTAGCGAGCGGCCATAGAAGAGTGCGTCTGGGTGGGCGTCGTTTCGCCGACATTTTCAGAAGGGGGCTCGATCTCAAGCCGACTAAGTGCCTCACGATACGCAGCCTATCCAATGAATGTGTTTGTACTATAAGTTTTCCTAAGTTATAATATAAATCCTATGTTTCCCTAAGTTATAGTCTGAATCCTAAGTTTATCTAATTAACTTAACAATAATTATATTTCTAACATAAATCTCATAAACGTAAGTACTTACATCAGTCTCCTCGGCCCTCGCGTCGACGAAGCTCCCGTCCTTCCGCCTCTTGTGCGTATGCACGAATACATCGTGAGCGGTGACCGTCTCCGCCTCTTTCCCCTGCTTCACCGCCCGTCGGACCTGCATACGTAGAATTTAATTAACTTCGTATATTAACAGTACGAAATTAAATAATAGAATGAATTTGAATTTGCGCTATCTCACCAAATCTGCACGCGTCGATGCGTGGGGCCTTGATCCCCCCGTATGCAGACCCGCGCCTGTCGATTAGCCTTAGCTTTCTCCGATTTCAGCTTGAACTGCGGAGTATCCATCTTCTCCAACATCTGCTCATA
>JANAVB010024512.1:0-61370 GCA_029216955.1 Iris pallida
CAATATTAATAAAAGAGTTTCTTTTGAATGACTTGTGTTCATGTGTTCTTGTTTTAAATTTCCGCTGTATATTCAATGTATCTGCTTGGGACTTCTGTGTGACGACCCCGTCGCCGCCGCTATAATCGACCGTTATGGAACCTGTCTTGCACGAGCGCAATCTAGTCTCGTACGGCATCACGTCTTAGCGAGGACGATCGCTCCTACGGGAGCGGGGCGTGACATAATGGTATCCGAGCACGGCTTTACGTCATTGGACTTCACGTCGAATTTCTCTGTTTTGAAAGCTCGTTGTTGGAAAAAGAAGTGTGCGCTCTCTCTCAAATGTCCCTCGACATGTCCATACAATAAGTCTAAATATTTTCAAAAGCTCGTACAAGCGTTCAACCAAACGCATCGGTAGGCTATCGCAGAACGCATCTGTAGGCCTTTGTGCCGAACGATGTTAAACTTGACTCAATAGAGAACACATGCTAAGTTAACATGTCGCGTGCGTGCCTAACTAGTCATGCGTTGACCCTAGCAATTGAGCGTGCAAACTCGAATATAGTCCGCACGGGATAACCATGCGTACGGCCTTTTGGCTAAGTTGCATCGCGTATCGTGCACCTCGACGTTTGGTGCAAACGAGTTGCGAGCGTTATCAAGTACCGCTCGGTCGGGAGCGAAGCTGCACTTAGAGTGTCTATCGATAGGAACGCTATCAAGTTAACACTTAGGCGTACACGGAGGGTTGACTTGGATTTCGAGGAAATAGTACGAACAACTTAGTACGTCGATACGACGTGAGCGATTACGCTAGAGATTCGTCGAACGGATCTGAAAGATGTCTTAGCAAATGACGCGAACGTGATTGTAGGCTAGAGCTGATGGCTCGAATCCGAGTGGTGTATGGATTTTCTTGTAAATCATTCAAGCAAATATTGAGGATTACGAGTATATCGGCGAGGCGATACGATCGCGCAAAGCCTTAGAACGCGTCACGCTTAGTTGGTCGTGACTTCGAATGTCCCGAACGAGATGTCGTTCGAACAACTTACGAATAGACAACGCGAGTTAGAAAACGATATCGAAATGATTCGGAACGATGAATGAAAATGAATGGTCTTGATCGAGGAAACTTAGAGGATCGCGCGCACGATATCGGATTGATGCAAATAAAATGTGACTTGAGTTTCGAACAACGATCTTGAAACGAGCTTGAGAAATAGCGATCGAACTTAATCTTGAATATCGAGAAGATTGTAGAATATACAACTCGGACAACAGCATCAATGCACGACTCGAAATTGGTTGCAGAGGAAGATCGTCAGGTTACGCATATCGTCGATGGTATTGAGGCGTATCAAAGATCGATATGTGATAACTCGGGGGTACTCTGACTCGGCGAATGATGATCGTGCAAATATCATTGTTCCGACAGATGCTATACTCGGGATATTGAAATGTGTCGAAGAAAAGATAAAACTTGGCTCGAGGATTTTCTAGCTGAATGAATGACGGTCGGACTATCAAACTTGGATTGGATGAAAAATGAAAATGGTTGGATTTGCTTCGTCAATAACCACAACTTCGACATTCTTGTCTTATGCGAGCGCAACCCCAGCCTCGCACATGCGTCGCACCGATTAGGGCGATCACTCCGTGTGAGCGCTGGTATGGTGATTCATACAACGGGAGTGATTGAACTTGGATGGCGTGGCAATCTGATTGCTTTGACTTGTGGTTTGACACAGAGGTGACTCGAGAATGAATTTGGGTGCTTGAAGGATTGAACTTGAGGATTGAGTAGGTCCAATCCGCGTATCGAGAATGAGTTAGTCTAAACTCAAACAAGAGTTATGCCTCGATGAGGATGATTATTCTGCGGGAGCGTTGCATGGTGATTCATGAACCACCGTGGATAATCGGACTCGCGTGAGATTGGAGCACAACGTATTGTCAAAGCTAGATGACCTCGTGATCGAATACATGAATTGGTTAGAATTGGTGATTTGAATGGATTTGAATACGCGTAATGAATACATTGATGCGAATAGGCGATCATGCTCGATGTTTAAAAATCTGAGTGACGCGAGCTTGGGTAGAAAACCCGTACTACCGATTATGGTTTGACCCTAGGATTGGGGTCAGTGTTGGCATTATTGTTGGGGAACTATGATTCCAATCCTGACATTGACTTAGCTTCGAAAAGAAATAGCCTAGCGGTTAGGCGAGACGCCCTGTTTCAAGCGTTAGCAATCGAAAAAGATTGATCTGGAGGATTGGTTTGAATGGATAGCATGAATCACGAACATAGGAAACCCTGCTCACGAGACTCAGCTGACATGCATATATTTCAGGGACGCCTGGGTATGTGCACGATGCGACTTGAGTGAGAATGACAAATTCTCTATCATGCAGCTGGCTGAATGCATGTATTTTGGGGACGCTTGGAATGTGTGCACGATCCAGCCAAATGATACGATGAGTTCAAGCAAGACTTGGGGAATGAAAGAGTATCGAGAATTCGAAATCGTGTTGAAGGAAAGAATGATAATAGTGTAAGCGTGGCTCGGACACAAGAAAACGCGTAGACATATCTCGCTCGACTGTTATAGTCCCGTGTCTAGGCTCGATTAAGTCTTGGCCATAGAAATGGTAGGATGGCTTACCTTCAGGAAAGTCTCGAGGACGAGACTTGTTCTGAGTGGTTATGATGTAGTGCCCCGTCCCACAAAGTCAATCGGAGAAATCGAAATGCCGACGGCGTTGGAACTTAGCCTTGCAACGGCTGCTCGAAGGCTCGCTCGTCCGAGGCGACTCCTCGCACATGTGGGGTAGTTTCGATGAACTTGCCTCATCTTAGCCTTCACATAATAACTCGCAATGTTTTCAACTTGCACAAGTAGGCTAATATAAAAGCTACGAATGCACAAAACTAAGGGAATAATTCCGACCCGTCGGAATGTCTTAGAACATGGAAAATGGTCCCACGGTCTTCATAGAAGTCGGCTCAGCGCACTTTCAAATGACACTCGATCCTTCGACCGTGGCTTGGGAGAAGGAAGTTGGCTCAAGTTGCTAAGTTGCCCCGACACTCAAAGTAGCCTAAGCCTTAGGTGTTGCCTGCGTGAATGCTTGTTAAAGCATGCACGGTCCCGTCGATTTGTCCCGACACTCGAATTAGCCTAAGTCATAGGCGTCGCCCGCATGAATGCCTAACAAAGCATGCACGGTCCTATCCTGCAAGGCTTGGCATAGTCTTCGCACGTCCCGCAAGTTAAGTCGTCTCGCACGGCTCGTTGGCTTAGGTCTAGGCACCCGAAAAGTTTGTTGTCCAAGTCGACCCCGTGCCTAGCACGTTCCCTCGATGCGAAGCTCGGCGTAGCCTTTGCTCATCGAGTCGTTGCCCGAATAAGTTAGACAAAAGTTGTGCTGGGCTATCGAAGCCATTTCTAGCACTGTCCCGCTCTAGCTGCGGTTGTCAAGTCGCGTAGTCCCTTGAAAACAAGGCTCGTCGTATAAGTATACGACTTGAGCGTTAGAGTCGCCTATAGAACCAGGCCTGTCTAAGGCACGACGGTCGGTTTAGTGAAAAGCTTTCCACGAACAAAGAAAGTCCACCCGACTGGTTGTCGTCGAGATCGGTCCCGCTACTTGGGAGTCTCGCTAAGTCATGATATGTCCCGCACACGAGATCGGTCCCCTAGCTTGGGAGTCTCGCTAAGTCTTGTTATGTCCCGCACACGAGATCGGTCCCGCGGCTTGGGAGTCTCGTTAAGTCTTGATAGAAAGAAGGAATGTATGGTCATGTTAAGAAAGGATTGGTTAGATCGAGTTGAGACTTGCATGGTCATTGGATAACTTGTCGACAAGGTGTAGTCTTCTCGAGTGATCATCGGGGCGCCGAGATCATTCGGCCCGGGAGAAGCGAGTGTGGCTCAAAGTAGGATGCTGGATGACCGCATGGGAGAGTTCGACCCCACCGGGCTAGCTACCCATGTTGGTACAGGCCGATATCCCATGAGCCATGTCCAAGATAGCTTGAAATTGCTAGTGACCTCCTCTTATAGATGTGTCGGCAGATAGCGGCACACCGCGTGTATGCCTTTAGATCGAGTCTAGAACTTGAATGCTGGTCTAGTCTGTAATACAATGTCTGGGCCTAAGACTGGGCTGCAGCATAGGTACCGTGCTTGGCACGTTAGATGGCGTCGAAATGTTCATGGATTCGTCACTACGATTCATAAGTCTTGTCTAAGTTAACAAATGAGTTGAACATTAAGGCCGCAAGGCAGTAGCAGGATAAGTCTTGATAAGTTGCGAGGCACGCCCTCAATCTTGAAGCATGTACATGTCTAAGCAAATCTTAAGGTACGAATCAAGTCTAGCGGTACGGCCTGTACGAGTCGTCCCATTGCCGTCCTTGGCACTTGAATCGTTGGCACGAGGATTGGTCTAGAGGCGCTTGAGTTTAAACAAAGGTCTTGGCACGGTCGAGTTCGCGTAAGTTGCTCCTCGGCATAGCGTTGTCTTGAATATATCTAAGTTGCGAATAGAATGTGGCACGACCCTACCGTCCCGAGTTGAAGTTTGGTCAAGTACCTAGGCGATGAGGCACTGCCTCGATCGAAATACACGGTATTGTAGCACGACCCTGTCGTTGCACGTCGAGTTGGTTAGACGTCAAGTCTTAAAACTGATCCTAAAGCAAGACTAGAAAGACAATCGAAAGGGTTTAAGCTGCACAAAGTAAATGAACGTGTCGGTTATGTATGGATGGGCGAGAAGCTCACTCCACCAGTACAGTTGAGTACTGACACCCACACAGTGTTCATGTGCAGGCACAGGTAGAAGCTCATGGCGCGGAGCTCGCTTGGATGCGTCGAGGCACGGAGTTCCTTGGCGACTCGAAGCGTGCGCGCCGCGTAGATTGAAGACTTATACAGGACATAATGTATGGACATCGCCTTCCGAAGCTTTCGCTGACATCAAACATTGTATCGAGAGATGAGAGAGAGCAGAGGGAATTATAAATGAGAGAAAGTGAGCACGAGTGACTTGTAATTCGGCCTTGCGCCCACAAATGTAATCTTGTATTCAATATCAATAAAAGAGTTTTTTTTGAATGACTTGTGTTCATGTGTTCTTATTTCAAATTTCTGCTGCATATTCAATGTATCTGCTTGGGACTTCTGTGCGACGACCCCGTCGCCGCCGCTGTAATCGACCGTTATGGAACCTGCCTTATACGAGCGCAATCTAGGCTCGTGCGGCATCACGCCTTAGCGAGGACGATCGCTCCTACGGGAGCGGGGCGTGACAGACATCATTATAGCTGACATAAACGAGGTAGTAATTACCTTCTTTCAAGGAGCCAGGTACCCTAAAGCTATTTCTAGCGCTAACCTGCACTACAACAAAAATACCTTTTAATGACGGCTAAAAAGCGTCATTAATTGGAAACCATGACACTTTTTTTTCTCAGTCCAAGCGTTATGAAATCGGGTGTTATAAATGTTTTTAAAAGCGTTATAGATAATTCATCCAAAACCGTCATTAATAGGTTGAATTTCTGCTACGTTTTATTTTCAAAACGTTATGGATAGTTATGAAAAACCGCTGTATATGGTCGTTGTATCACATTTATAACGCTCTATACTGTATGACATTCCAAACGCTGCTCAATTCAATTCGAAACAACCACTTTGAACCATATTCACAACAAAGTATTGAAATGTAATATAAATTACCATTCTCCATTTATTGTCTCAAATAGAGTATTCTAGCTACCATTATACATTTTTCCATTTCATATATACATCTTCTCAAAATATATAGAGTATCCAATATAGAGTACACTTTAGCTACATCAAAACTATCGACATCAAAAATCTCACAGATATTGTAGCGAAGAAGCACACTTATAACGCTTCAACTTGGTCACATGAAGACTGTCCATAGCACATGTACGTATAGCAAAATCCTGAAAAAGAAAGCAAAACCCTCACTTTTAGAGTCTGTGCTTTATATCAAAAATTCGAGAGTATCAGAGTACTCTAATAAAAACCGAAACCGACAAATAAAGTAAAACATCTAGGCATGGCATAGTGGACGTAGTCCAAAATCAACGATGCAGGCATGCTAATGGAGATGTCATTTCCGAAATAGAAATACTCCCAACTAATATATACTCGCATGTGATTATACCCGCATGTGATTTATATCGTAAAGCTCCCAACAAAAACACCCACAGTACCAAGTTAAACCCATCATACATAATAGATACCTAACCAACAATTTTAATCCAAATAGCAAAACATCTCCTACACAAAGAAATCTTTCCCAACCCAACATGTATAATAGGGAAAACCTAAACCAACATCCAACAACGAGTATTGGAAGGAGAACCCAAGCAACAATTTATACAAGAAACCCAAACCAACACTACTAAAATCTGCTCAATTGGCGACGTATATTTAGCGACGTTAGATTAACGTCGCTAAATTGTGTACATTAGCGACGTTTTACATAAACGTCGCTCATAGTCGCTACTAGCGATGACCTAAGCGATGTAACAATGACGTACATTAAGCACATGACCCAGTCGTCGCAAAACGTCGCTAAATTCTAATTATATCCCCGCCCTAACGTTTCATTTTCCTCTATTTTTCTCTCTCACTCTCTCTCCTCCCCGGCGCTCTCACTCTCTCCGGATGCGACTCTTACTCTCTCCGGCGACTCTCCTCCCTCTCTGGTACGTGACTCCCCCTCCCTCTCTCTCTCTCTGTTTGTTTTGGTTGTTGGTGGTTTGGGTGGGTACGGATGCCTCGGAGGGAGGTGCAGGGGGGATGCGGGTGATTGGGGGTAAGCGAGGGTGGCTGGGGGGTGGGGTAGGGGATACGAGGGCGGCTGGGGGAGGGGAGCTAGGATTAGAGTTTGGGTTAGGGTCAATTTCTCATTCGGCGCTCACACTCTCTCCGGCGCTGTCACTCTCTCCGGCAACTCTCCTCCCCCCTCCGGTGCTCTCACTCTCTCCGACGCTGTCACTCTTCCGACGACTCTCCTCCCTCTACGGTACATGGTACTCTTCTTCTCCCTCTCTCTCACTCTCTCCGGCACTCTCACTCTCTCCGGCGCAGGAAGGACGAGGCGGCTGGGGAAGGGGAGCTAGGAGTAGGGTTCGGGTTAGGGCTACGGGTGGTGTAGGGGGGTGGCTTGGTCAGGGGCACCGATAGTGCCGAAAAATCTGATAATTTAGTAATAATTTATTTTCCGACACCGAAAATGTGATACTACGATTCGAATGCACCGATAGTGCCGATATTTGTAACAAGTAGTTTTGTTGGTTGGTTAATTGGTAACATGGTGATCGGGACATATAGTCCCTGCAGCCATTCGACTGGTGAGGCAAAAACTATGGTACGACATGGTGATCAGGATATAGTCCCTGCAGCCATTCGACTGGCGAGGCAGAAACTATGTAGCCGTAGATAAAGTTGACTGTCCTGCGACCCTCATCCCTCGGCAATGATGATATGACAACCTATCACTATATCTTATATAGTAGTAGATGACGTTTTAGTATTACATTGTGTGAGTTCATCTTGATTCTGTTACATTTTTCAGATACTACATACTAGATTCGATAAGAACGTATACTATACCATAGTACAGAACATAGATGATTCACACTAATGTATGCTAGAATGAATTTTAGGTTGCGTTCTGAGCCATCCGTTCTAACACTTAAAATACATAAATTAGGACAACCAACCGGAGAGGATACTCTGAGAGATCCATCTGAGTAGGACGTATACTCTGAGAGATCACCTTTACAAGAATGATATCAATAGTGGGATTGAGTGTTGGAGGAGAAATTATCAGAGTGTACGTCCTACTCAGATGGGTCTCTCACCGTTACTATTTTTTCTGACAGCATGGTAGATGTGCTCCGTCAACAGATTCTTGCTCTGAGCCAAAACTTTGCCCCGGAGCTCAATTGGACATCCTTCGTGTAGAGCTCGAGCGAGAGGTTTCTGACAGCATGGTGGTCTCCTTTGTCAAAGGATTCTTGCTCGTCCTACAACCTTTGTGGGATGAGCATAAATCCTTTGACAAAGGAGACCACCATGCTGTCAGGAACCTTTCACTCGAGCTCTACACGAAAGATGTCCAATTGAGCTGGACAAAGTTTTGGCTCAAAGCAAGAATCTGTTGACGGAGCACATCTACCATGCTGTCAAAAAAAATAGTAAAGGTGAGAGACCCATCTGAGTAGGACGTATACTCTGATATCTCCTCCAACACTCAATTTCACTACTGATATCATTCTTGTAAAGGTGATCTCTCAGAGTATACGTCCTACTCAAGGATATCCACTAGAGCTCTGGGGCAAAGGATTGACTCAGAGCAGATTTCTGGACAGAGATGACGAAGAAGATGGCTGCCAAAGCTTATGTAAGTTTTTCTTCTTTATACTATATATATTTTTGTCTTTATATTAATGATACTCTGAGTAATACGGAATGGTCTGATATATACCGATACTCTGAGTATTATACCATTCCTATGTGTATCGGTATCGCATCACAATACCGATACTCGAGTATCGTATGATACTTAAGTATCACATCTGATAGTTCTCTCATTTGTTTTTTAATTACTGTATTTCAGTTCTAGTTTTATGTGATTCTCTGATAGTTCTTTGATTCATTTTCAACCGCTCTCCCCTGTGAATATTGATTTTACCAGATGGCACCCATGACCCGAGGAGCGGCACGTCGTTTGAGGGAAACAGTGAATGTTGAGGTGGCTCCTCCTACTGTTAAGGAGGAAGTGGCACCGGTAGCTAGTGAGACCGGGAGTTCTATTCATCCAGCACTGGTACCTAGTGAGACCGGAAGTTCTATTGATCAGCACTTGTAAGGGACTACATCCATCCAAACGCCATCGATCCCACTTTTTTGAAGTGGTTGCGTGATCGTATCACTGAGCGTTTGCATGAGCTGCGTGGCTCTCATTAGCTATTAGTACTTATTGTATTGGACTATTTGTATTGGGTTGTTTTTGTAATAGACTATTTGTATTGGACTACATATATGAATTAGTATTGTGTCAATCTTTGGATTGTATTGGACTACGACATGGTGACCAGGACATAGTCACTGCAGCCATTCGACTGGCGAGGCAGAAACTATGTAGCCGTAGATAAAGTTGACTGTCCTTCGACCCTCATCCCTCGACAATGATGATACGACAACCTATCACTATATCTTATATAGTAGTAGATGATGTTTTAGTATTACATTATGTAAGTTCATTCATGATTCTATTACATTCCAACACTACATACTAGATTCGATAAGAACGTATACTACACCATATGTACAGAACATAGATGATTCACACTAATGTATGCTATAATGTGTTGTGTTCTGAGCCATCCATTCTCACACTTAAAATACATATGAATTAGAACTGTGTGTCAATATTTGTTTTTGTATTTTCGGCAAAGCTAGGGATTAGATTATGTATTTTTTATTTTGGATTCTGTATTTTGGCTCCAGCTCCAGCACCAGCTCCATTTGCATAAATCTACGGTACGACATGGTGATTAGGATATAGTCCCTGCAGCCATTCGACTAGCGAGGCAGAAACTATGTAGCCGTAGATAAAGTTGACTGTCCTTCGACCCTCATCCCTCGGCAATGATGATACGATAACCTATCAATATATCTTATATAGTAGTAGATGACGTTTTAGTATTACATTATGTGAGTTCATCTTGATTTTGTTACATTCTTCAGATACTACATACTAGATTCGATAAGAACATATACTACACCATATGTACAGAACATAGATGGTTCACACTAATTTATGCTAGAATGAATTTTGGGAGGATTATGTCGAAGCACACGGCTTAGAAAATTATGACATGTTGGTCTTCCGACACCGCGGTAACGTGATATTTACATTAAGGGTCTTTGACAAGGTGACATGTTGTGAAAAGATATATCCTTATAGTTCTCCTACGGATGTTGAAGAAAACCTATGTACTTCCTCTAGGTCATGCCGCGGCTGTGCTGCTTCCCCGACCTCCTATTCCGTCCACTTCTTCTCCTCCGCCTCTACACTTGAGCTGGATATCATATGTGGCTGAGAGAGTCAAATAAGAAGAAGGGAAGTAGGGGAGCAGATGGGTCCAGTGCCATGGTGGATTAGAGGAGAAAGGAAGAGGCTTGATCAGAACGGAGGAATGGGTGGATGGAAGAGAACTAGAAAGCACTGATCCTTCCTTCAGTTTTTTCGTTGAGGATACTGAGTTTGTACGTATTTACGAATATTGATTTGGTTTGTTGAGGATATTACATATTGACATTGTTCGTTGCGGATAGAATTTTTTCTCTATATTTTTTGTATATTCTGGAATGTATTGTGCGTGCTGGTGTTGAGTGTTCCACCGAGGGGGTCGGCGAAACCAGGGATTGGATTTTGTATTTTGTATTCTGTATTTTGTCTCGGGCTCCAGCTCCATTTGCATTAATCTATGGTACGACATGGTGATCAGGACATAGTCCCTGCAGCCATTCGACTGACGAGGTAGAAACTATGTAGCCGTAGATATATAAAGTTGACTGTCCTGCGACCCTCATCCCTCGGCAATGATGATACGACAACCTATCACTATATCTTATATAGTAGTAGATGATGTCTTAGTATTACATTATGTGAGTTCATCTTGATTCTGTTACATTCTTCAGATACTAGATACGATAAGAACATATACTACACCATATGTACAGAACATAATGATCCACACTAATGTATGCTAAAATTAATTTTGGGTTGTGTTTTGAGCCATCCGTTCTCACACTTAAATAGATATGAATTAGTACTGTGAGAGCGCCGGAGAGAGTGAGAGCGCCGGAGGGGGGAGGAGAGAGAGTGAGAGAGTAAAATGGAGGGAAATGAATTGGTGGGGGAATCCAGGGATTAAATTCTGTATTTTGTATTTTGGATTCTGTATTTTGGCTCCAGCTCCAGGACATAGTCCCTGCAGCCATTCGACTAGCGAGGCAGAAACTATGGTACGACATGGTGATCAGGACATAGTCCCTGCAGCCATTCGACTGGCGAGGCAGAAACTATGTAGCCGTAGATAAAGTTGACTGTCCTGTGACCCTCATCCCTCGGCAATGATGATACGACAACCTATCACTATATCTTATATAGTGGTAGATGATGTCTTAGTATTACATTATGTGAGTTCATATTGATTTTGTTACATTCTTCAGATAAACATAGATGATTCACACTAATGTATGCTAGAATAAATTTTGGGTTGTGTTCTGAGCCATCCGTTCTCACACTTAAAACACATATGAATTAGAACTATGTGTCAATCTTTGTTTTTGTGTATTTCGGTGAACCAAGGGATTAGATTCTGTATTTTATATTTTTACTTTGTACGTATTTGGGGATATTCAGTTTTTTCGTTGAGGATACTGAGTTTATACGTATTTGCGGATATTGATTTGGTTGTGTTGAGGATATTATATATTGACATTGTTCATTGCGGAAAGTATTTTTTATATTTTTTGTATATTCTGGAATGTATTGTGCGTGCCGGTGTTGAGTGTTCCACCGAGGGGGTCGGCGAACCCAGGGATTGGATTCTGTATTCTGTATTTTGTATTCTATATTTTGGCTCAGGCTCCAGCTCCAGCATCATTTGCTTTCTGGAACCTTTTTTTATATTTTTTAATTTAGCGACGTTAGTATTCGTCGCTACATATTAGCGACGTCAGAGAATGTCGCTAAAAGCATCGCTAAATTCTGATGTGGCAACACTGGCACCAAATCTGATGTCAGCTCATCGTCGCCAAAATGTCGCAAAACTGTCGCTAAACGGCGACCACGCGCTAACGTCGCCTTTTACGTCGCTGATTAGCGTCAAATAACAAACGTCGCAAATAACGTCGCTAATTAGCGACGTCGTTGACGTCGCAAAATGGCGTCGCCCTAGCGACGTTTTGCGACGTTTTCTCGTTTAGCGACACGTGTTTTTCCGTCGTTCCTGAAACATCGCCCTAAACGTCGCTAAATTGATTTAGTGATATTTTTGCTGAGATTAGCAACGTATTTAGACGTCGCTAATCTGACAAATTTTTGTAGTGCAATAATGCATGCATCACAAATAATTCCAACAGCAGCTAGGTAAGCCGAAACCGAAAATGATCCAACAGCAAGTAAAGAACCGAACATGATCTAAAGATCATTCCCGCTTCACAAACAAAGACTCGTAGGATCGTCAAGCCAAAATCGAATCCAACATGTATCAGTCGATCGAAACCCTTTTTATGTAGGGATCGAGATCCAACAACATCATTGACAAACAAAATAAACCCAGAAACTGAAATCAATCAAGAGTTTAGAATTTATAACCCAGAATTTAGTGTCAGAATCTGAAGGGAGGCTTCGGACTCGGCTCGCAGGCACGCACAGCACCTCGTCGGGTCGCGGTTGTAACTGTGGAGAGGCTACATCATCGACACGAAGGTATCCTCACATCCGTGTCCCGTATCGACTCGTACAAACACGAGCGTATCTGCACCCAGAATGAATAACCCAACAGTACCAACATACAAACTACGACCAACGACAAGAAACGAAATGAGATATAAGATGTCTCAGATAAGGATCAATCATCATCTGCTGTACTAGCGTGCCATAACACGTGTAGGACACGTCCCGACACGGAGCCAGTGTATCCGATACGATCTGCAACGCTTTGGTTCATTTGGTCGAACGACCATCACCAAGAGTATCCGAGTACTCTAATAAAAATCGAAACCGACAAATAAAGTAAAACATCCAAGCATGGTATAGTGTACGTAGTCCCAAAATCAACGACGCATGCATGCTAATGGAGATGTCAATCCCGAAATAGAAATACTCCCAACTAATATATACCCGCATGTGATTTATATCGAAAAGCTCCCAACAAAAACACCCACAGTACCAACTTAAACCCATCATGCATAATAGATACCCAACCAACAATTTTAATCCAAATAGCAAAATCTTCTACAGCAAAGAAATCTTTCCCAACCCAACATGTATAATAAAGAAAACCTAAACCAACATCCCACAACAAGTATAGGAAGGAGAAACCAAGCAACAATTTATACAAGAAACCCAAACCAACAATACATGCATCACAAATAATTCCAACAGCAGCTAGGTAACCCGAAATCGAAAATCCAACAGCAAGTAAAGAACCGAACATGATCTAAAGATCATTCGCGCTTCACAAACAAAGACAATCGTAGGATCGTCAAGCCAAAATCGAACCCAACACGTATCAGTCGATCGAAATCCTTTTTATGTAGGGATCGAGATCCAACAACATCATCGATAAACAAAATAAACCCAGAAACTGAAATCAATCAAGAGTTTAGAATTTATACCCCATAATTTAGTGTCAAATCCGGGGAGACTTCGGACTCGGCTCACAGGCACGCACAACACCTCGTCGGGTCACGGTTGTGACTGTGGAGAGGCTTTGAACTCGGCTCCCCAAATGCAATTACACTCCCTTGAACAAGAACAAACAAAAAAAAATCAAAGAACACAAGCATTTGGTACTTACAATTATTTCATCGAACATGAAGCGCACATAGAATAATTCCCAGCAAAATCTTTTTTAGAAATAAATCCAAATCAAAATTACTCACTTAATCAAGAGAAGTCAACGATGATGCAGCCTTTTTCGGATCATCGTCGACGTGGATGGAGACGTCGAAAAATCCTAAAAAAACCCTAATTTTGGAGAGTTGGATGCATGTATGGTTGTCAAAAATTAGAAGATTTTACTAAAATCATGTCGAGGCATAATTTAGGGCATAAAATAAGCAATGATCGAGATTTTAGGACAAATCGGTGGTGAAGGCTACGTCGGTGGCAACCTTCCCTCTGCGGTGGAGTCTGTAACCGAGGGAGGCGAGGAACGGGTGAGGGAAGTTGGAGAGCGGGGAGTGGGCTGAGGGGAGTTGGGGAGCGAGGAGTGGGCTGAGGGGAGTTGGGGAACGGAAGGAGATGGAGAAAGAGAGAGGGTTTAGAATTTTTCTTAAGTGCGGGAGAATTGCGGGGGACTCGAGGTTTCGACTTAAATTTTTGTACTTTTTTATAACGCTCGTATCACTGGAGCACTATCAATAACGTTTTTAATGTAAACCGTTATAGATTCTAGTCTTGCTGAACTTTGATGACGCTTCCACATCAGCCGTCATGAAAACCACTTATCAAGCGTCATTAATAGGTCTTTTTGTTGTAGTGCTAATCCTGATCCCCAAGAAGAACAATCCGGACCCCTTCAGAGATTTTCGTCCGCTGAGTATGTGCACCTTCACAAATAAGATATTCTCCAAAATAGCAGCCAATCGTATGACTGACATACTTCCTACCATCATCTCGGAAGAGCAAAGTGGGTCCGTCTACGGTTAAAATATCTTAGACAACGTTTTGGGCTAAAGAGATGATCAACTGCATGAAATTGCCATCTAGGAGCAGCAACATTGCTATAAAGTTGGACATGGAGAAGGTGTATGACAGACTTGACTGGCGATTCATGATATGGGTGTTTAGGGCCTTCGAGTTTTCGGAGACTTAGATCGACATTGTTTGGAGATCGATCAGTAACTCATGGTTCTCCACCGTCGTCAATGGTCAACAAGACAGGTTTTTCAAATCAAGTCGCAACGTCAGACAAGGTGACCCTTATCTTCCACCATATTTATCATTGCAGCCGAAGCGCTGAGCAGAAACCTAAAGCACTTGCCCGGCAACCAAAGCTTCCATCACTACCATACTGCGAGTAGCTGCCCGATTATTACACATCTAGCTTACGCTGATGACATCCTTATCTTCGCTTCGGGTGATACGAGGTCAATTGAGGTGGTTTACAATACGCTGACGAGATACACCAGATGCTCCGGTCAGCGCGTGAACCCGAAAAAGAGTGTCATCTACTCCCATCACTCGACCGGCAAGGATAACACCAATATGCTCCACATATCACTTCCTTCACTATGTCCCACCCTCCTTTTCCTTATTTAGGGTGTCCGCTGGCGTACGAAAGAACTAATACAGGCATGTTCGACACATTAGTGGACAAAGTCAGGAAAAAGATCGAGGGATGGCACAACACCATTCTTTCACCCGGTGGCAATATAGTTATGATCCAGCACGTACTATCTTCTATCCCGATTTACACCCTGGTTGCCTGTTCCCCCCCCAAAAAAAAGTCTTGTGCACTATAGAAAATCTATTCGCCAACTTCCTATGGGGCCACTGTGATGGCAAGGATAAGCACCACTGGGCCAGCTGGTACTCGATGGCGAGATCTACTTCGGAAGGTGGTCTAGGATTTAGCAGATTGGCTCATGTTGTCGATGTGTGCTCGATGAAGATGTGGTAGAAGCTTCGCACAAACCAATCCATCTGGGCGCATTTCATGAAGGCTATATAATACAAGCATTCCCACCCCACTGTCGCTACCCACAATAGCAGATCTTCAACATCTTGGCGACCCATCATGTTCAATCGTCAGCTCGCCGGACCTCTTATCCGTCTTCGGCTGGGCACTGGCGATTCGTCCCCCTTTCTGGAAAGATGGGTTGGCGACGAACTTCTCCCCCTCTCCAAGAAGCCCCAATCGACTGTGTTATTAGGGACCTATGGAATGGCGTCGAGTGGAACTGGGATAGAGTTTGCCAGTGGCTAGGGCCAGAGGTGGCCGTCGCCTTAGTAACCTCAGGTATGATAGTCAGCGCGGACCCTGACTCTCTTCAGTGGTTATTGAATGCGTCCTCTCCGTCTTTCTGGCATTGATATGACGGGCCGCCCGAGGCATAGGTACGCCTTCCTCCTTTATTGCCTATTTCTAGCAATCATGCATCCCCAGGAAGTGGTCATTTTTCCTGTAGAGATCGTCGTACAAGAAACTACCCACAGATGACGCCCTAGTTAAATTGGGCTACAGCTTAGCCTCCGCGTGTCATTGTTGCTCGGAGCGTCAGCCAGAAATGGCAAACACATTCTCGTTGAGAGAGATTTGGTCGTCGAGGCGTGGTCCAGGTTCTCTACCTCTTGTCTTTAAGGCTCAGTGATCGGGGCTTCAACGATCTCTTAGCCAAATGGGGTAAAGCTTCTCACGGCCTTCATATCATTGCAGCGGCCATTACTTGGATTATTTGGAAGAACCGCAACAAATATAGATACGAAAAGTACCGGTTCAACTCTGAGCAACTAATTCGAGAGAGCATCAGACAGATCCTTAAAGTTAGGACCCACTGTAAGCACGTTAGTGAGAGCTTTTGGACTTCCCTTATTCAGGGTGTCTGAGGACCACTCGGAGCTATTTTGTTTTAGAGCAGGTTTTCCTACCAGGCTCCTTCTCTTTCTTTGGTTCTTACATGTAAAGGCTTCGGCTTTTTGTGCCTTACTTATGAATAGATGATTCAGTTGATATATATATATATATATATATAATATATTAATATATATATTATATAATATTTTATATATATATATATATATATATATATATATATATATATATAACTTATTTATAACACTTTGGAAAGTAATTGTTATATATATTCGTTTTATTTGTAACTTTTTAAGGAAGAAAAGAAAAGTGTTATATAGTAGAGAACATTTAAAATGCTTTTAGAAACATTTATAATACTGATTTTTATAACGCCTGACGGCTTACAGAAAAAGTTATAAAATGTCATTTATGACGCATTTTAGCTGTCATAAAAAGATCTTTTGTAGTAGTGAATAAAGCAAGGTCCTTACAGAATCTTCATCAATCAAGCCAAATACACAAAGGATCTTTTCAAGCGCATTGTGACGACCTGCTCCCGAATAATTGGGTGTGAGTCGAACTACATCTGAGCTATATTGTTGTCGACAGCAATAATCAGTCGTTTAAACCTTAGAAATCATCAAAATGCAATTCATCAATCTACTCATCATAGCTCTATCATGTACGTACCCTGTCACACAATCATCACAGATTCCACTATCTTTATTACAAGTCCTTTTGCAAGTAATATCCGGAGATAAATCCGGTGAATGATAAAGACATCTCAACTCTATACAACCTCAAATCTCATATAACATCCTATATAAAAGAATCTAAATCTCCTCTTGGATGCTCTCCAGGTCCTGAAATTCCTCCAAAGTAGCCTCAACTATCGAATCCTCCTGTGGACCATAGAGTGTGGGGGTAATTTGTCTCACCCTCACCAGTATATGTTATCCATTTAGAGAAGGAGCAAAGATACGTTAATAAGTTTCTAGAAACCTGAAGAAAGTAACTTACATAGTTTCTAAAATTTACATTTGCCAATCAGACCCTTTGGTTGGATACAATTGCTATCATTTGATATAATCTTATTGTCTTTTTTTATATTATCCTTTTTTGGGTCTAGTTTTATATAAATAGTAATGTATGCCTCTCTTTTGGTAAGAGATTTGAGTTATGAGAATAAAAATTTGAGCTTTGGAAAAGCCAAACCTGATTAATTTTATTTCGCAACATATTTCTCCAGAAACTCTTGTATGAAAATTTATGTATAGCAATCAATTTTTGAGTTTTACTTTTGTGTTCTTTGTAAGACTGTTGAGCACCTCTAGGAGGTGAATTGAGTGCATGTGTCAGCGGAATAAAAATCACCTTTAAATATTTTAAGGTAGTACCAAATATGAAGTAAACAGTATCTAAATAAATGCGTAATGTAAGGAGATCAGAGAGAACAAATTCAAACACTAAGGTTTATATTGGTTTTCTCTGAGAGAACTAGTCCAGTTACTCCGTTTTTATTGAATCCACTATCTCGTGAAATAAAACCCTTGAATTTGAAGCGCTTGTAGCTCCTTACAACACGTACTTTTTATCCGAAAAGCACTACCTCAACTTGTAAGCCTTTAATCCGAGGACTTGTTGACTTTCGGAACATGATAAAAACAAAGAAGTTTTCAAGACTTTTGTACAACTCGACCAAACTTCTAGATTGAACTAAAACTGACACCGACTTAGCTAGGAGTTGTAAAGCTTTTATTTGAAGTGAAAAAGCTCTTTAAGAAACTTGAATGAATAGAGAAGAAAAGAGATGATTGAGTGAGTTGAATGGATAGATCCTCTCTATTTATAATGTTCTCTCGGACAGAGTTTGGTAGTCCAACGTTTAAAATATTGAACGTTATAAGCTTGTTTTTCAGGGTGGCCATGTCCCTCGGGGACTATGTCAGAGGGACCAAGTTCGGTCTGAGTTCGGATAGAACTAGGTCCGAGTTCGGACAGAACTTGGTCCGAGTTCGGTTGTCCTATATCAAAATTGAACATGAAGAATTTTGGCTTTGGATTTTGGGACTATTTGAGTTTAAGGACTGGATTAAATATGGGACTAATCAAGGAATAGATTGGGTAGGCTATTTTCTAAGTGGACTTTGTAGCTTAGCCATGTACCAATTTCGTTCAACCGTATATTTTTTCTAAACTCAATAAATTGAAAAATACATAAGAATATAGGGAAAAAATGTCTTGATCAGCGACGTGATTATCTTTGGCAAAGACTCCAGCATGATGGTAGTCGTTCAGTAGAAGTACCGTACATGTATATTATTTGTGTATATCGAATCAAAATTTTCAAAATCAGACGGTGTGACCAGATCAATGGGCCAACATTCTTGTCGAATTGTCATCGCCGTCGGCTTTGCCAAGATCCCTCTTTGCCACGTCCATCTTAGTCGTATTCGTTGCGGTCGTATTCGTCACTAACTTTGTTCCAATTTATTTAATTATTCAGATTTTCGAGCATTATAATTATTTGTGATAAAATTATATAATATTTGTTCGCAAATCCTGAATTATGCATGTCAAGTTTTCCAAACTTTTAAAAATTGTTATTCCGGGACACAATTTTTCGATGGAAAACTGAAATTTTGTAACAACTGTAGAAACAATCGTTATTACCTAACACTTCACAGAAGGTACGTAATAGAAATTTCAACTAGTGCTACACTTCACAGAAGGTGCACAGAACGTAACACTTCACAGAAGGTACGTAAACGAAATTCCACTAGTGCTACACCTCACAGAAGGTGCACAAATAGAATTCTGATAATATCAACGCAAACACTTCACCGAAGGTGCGCTAATAAATCCTGATAATATCAACGCAAATACTTCACCGAAGGTGCGCTAATAGAATCCTGATAATACCAACAAAGAAGATGACTGGCGAATGATGGAATACTCCTGCTGGGGTGAATGATCACCGTTGCTCAAGCTTTATTCGCTCCACACGAACAGCTTCCAGGAACCAGCAAGTTTGTCGGAGAACTTGGAACACTCTGCTCTTCTGATTCCTCGGATGAACTTGAACTCCTGTGCAAAACGCAATACTGGTACAATACCTCTCTTTTCTCTCACAGCCTCTAAGCACTTGTAAACTTTCTGTCTACTACTTGTGTATTAGTCTTGTAACCTGTGAGAGAGAAGGAGGAGGCCTTATATAAGCCACTGCAACAACTGCCCGGTTAGCACAATGTTAGGGACGTGGTAGTAACCAACCCGAACATGGAGCAACCGCTCAGAACATGCGAGGACACATTCTGCTGGAAGTTATGCCACCAGCGTAATTTGTACTTTACGCACACAGCCCCTTTACGCACCCTACGTACACTACGCACTCTACGTACACTGCGTACGCTGCGTACACTACGCACTCTACGCATGCTGTGTACGCTGTGCACACTGCGCGTACTGTGCGTACTGGGCGTACTGGGCGTACTGGGCGTACTGGGTTGCGTACTGGACTGCATAACTGGGCCAGCGTAACTGGGCTCGCATAACGGGCCACGCAACGTGGTCGCGCAAGTGGCTCGCCAACGAGCGCAACTTAAGCGCACTATACGCCTAGCGACGATGCTGACGTGCTAAGTGCAAAGTGCGCCAACAAAATGCCACATTACGCCTCATGAGCCCTTGAGCCCAAGTCAGAGCCCGAGTCCGAGTCCGAGTCGCTAAGCCCCTACGGGGCTTAGCTCCTATGGAAATAAATTTCCCAAGAGCAAAAAGCATGAATGCTTTAATTGTTAATTTTAGCCTTTTCCTATTTAGAAAATAATCCCACATGGCACACCCATGTGCACCTACACCACATATGCATCTCTAAACTAGCAAAGCTAATATATAGAGATACAACCTATTTGGTTTTTCCGATGTGGGACTAAAGTTTCTAAAAGGAAAGCCAAAAACCCAACAATCCCCCACATATCTCTATATATGGGTATAAGTGTTTCCCACAGTAACTGTTCATCATGCATTAGGAGAGATGTCGCTGACGACTTGAATCTTCCCGTATGGGTCAAAAATTATACTAAATACAAGAATGGACTAAGCCTTGAATTCTGCATCATAGTTGAAATTCTTTCCACTCACATAATGTAGTTACGTGTGCTTCTGGCTACACATTAAAGGCCCTGCGCCAGCCTGGTTTCAGTGTATAATTTTGGGCGTCTACAAGTTCACCCTCAAGAGACGGCCCGATATCTCTGTCCATACACTATAGATGAGTTCATTATAAAGACATGGCATGAAGCGCTTTGCGCTTCCCTTGCGGTGCTACGCCGCTATGACATGGCTTAAAGCCAAGGCATTACCCCTCTTTGGAAACCTTTGTAGTGTCAACTACTGTAGCATGAGGCAACTGCCTCTTTGTAGTGCCAAACTACCCAGCATGAAGCCTTAAGCTCCCTTGCGGTGTTACGCCGCAATGACATGGCTTGCAAGGCCGAGGCTTTATCCCTAACTGGGTACCTCATCGTGGTGTCATGCCACTGTAACATGAGGAACTCCTCCTATTTGTAGTGCTGACTACATCCCTCTTTATTTTAATATACAGTATTAGGCTAACTGCCTATTTGCAGTGCTACGCCGCTGTGACTTCGCCTGCAAAGCCGAGGCTTTATCCTATTCCTAGGCAGCACCCCACATATAGGAACCTCATCGTGGAGTCACCCCACTGTAGCATGGAGTTTCACTCCTTGTAGTGCTGCTCTACCGTGCTTCCTGTAAAGCACACCAGGCATTCACTCTACCTGAGAACTCATTAAGGCAATTAAGCCAACCTTCCCGCAGGAACCATTTTCCGTAGAAACAACATTAGACAACAGTGGTTATAGGTCCGTAACCTCTCCATGCCCCAATAGAACATGTACCCACCGTTTCTGATATTCTTTCGATTAGTGGTCCTCCCTTGAACCAAAAGCTAGATGCCTAGTAGATAAATCTTTGAACTAATAGCATACAACTTTATGGTAGAAATACAATAATACAATATCAGAATGCCTTCAAGCCCATTTTACAAGCTGTATCATCGACCAGCTGGCACTTGAGGCCCTTGGTGAACGGATCCGCCAGGTTCTCCTGACTCCGAACATCAATCACTGCAATTACACCTCTCTTAATAAGATCGTGTACTGCCCTGTTTTAACCGCACAGTCCTCTTCTTTCCGTTGAAAAGGTTATTTGATGCCACCGCCGCAGTCGCCTGGTTGTCGCAGTATATCGGTATTGCCGGTATTTGCGCCCCAACCACTGAAAGATCATACATGAGCTCCCTAAGCCATTCTGCTTCCTCGACTGCGGTATCAAGTACAAAGAACTCAGATTCCATGGATGACCGCGAGAGCATAGTCTGCTTCTTCGATTTTCATGATATAGCAGCTACACCCATTGTGAAATATATCCACCTGTGGACCTCTCGTTCTCCAAATCTGAGCACCAACTGGCATCACTGAAGCCTTCCACTACCTGCGGATCTCCGCTGTAGTACAGTGCATATGTCTGAGTCTTCTTGAGATATCTCATAACCCGTTTCATAGCCTTCCAGTGTTCAACACCAGGGTTGCTCGTGAAACGACTCAGCATTCCCACGACAAAAGCTATGTCAGGCCTTGTGGCATTAGTAGCATACATCAAACTTCCGATTACGCTTGCATATTCCAGCTGCCTGACGCTTTCCCCTGAATTAGGCTTCAGCTTCACATCACACCTGTACGACGTATCGATCCCTAGAAGATCCCGATACCCATAACGAGTGATCATTTTCTCAATATATGAGACTGTGACAGCGCTAGTCCAGTGTCTGTCCGGATGATCTTGATCCCTAAGATCACATCAGCTTCCTCCAAGTCCTTCATACTGAACTTGCTCGAGATGAACCTCTTTGTCTCTGTGACACAGCTCATATCCGTACCTAGGATAAGCATGTCGTCCACGTACAGACAAACGATCACACCTCTTCCATCAGCGAACTTCATGTAACACACTTGTCCGTCTCGCTGACCATGTAGCCATTTAACCTTATAACCTTGTCAAATTTCTCATGCCACACTTGGGAGCCTTTTAAGATCGTACAAAGATTTTACCAACTTGCAGACTTTGTCTTCAAGATCCTTGACGACAAATCCCTCTGACTGTTGCATGGAAATCTCTTCGGTCAGCTCGCCATTTAGGAAAGCCGTATTAACATCCATCTGATGTATCACCAACTTATGTATTGCTGCAAGAGCAATCAACATCCTGATGGTGGTCATCCGGGCAACTGGAGCATACGTTCAAAATAGTCAATCCCCTGCTTCTGAGAAAAACCCCTTGGCTACCAACCTAGCCTTGAACTTATCAATAGTTCCGTCTGCTTTTATCTTCTTCTTGAAGATCCATTTGCATCCGATGGTTTAGCTCCTTCAGGAAGATCAACCAACACCCAAGTGTTATTTGAGGTGATGGAATCAATTTTTTGTCAATTGCCTCCTTCCAGAAAACTGCATCTCTGGTCTTCATCGCCTCATCATATGTAAGCGGATCTGCTTCCACATGATAGGTGACAAAGTCACTTCCAAACTCCTTCGGCCTCCTCATACGCTTAGCTGACGGCTCAGCATATTTTGGTTCGATCGTTGTTTCAACAACATCTTCTTGGACACATCTTCATTGAAGACTTCAGTTTGCTGCGCACCCTCATTGTTCTCCGGTACATTCGCAACAACAATATTCTTGTACCTTGCAAATTTGTCTTCAAATATTCTGCGTCGCGAGATTCAATGATATTATTTGACTCAATATCAAGAAATCTCCGAGCATCACTCTTCTCGGCATACCCCAAGAAGATCGTCTTAGTAGTCCTTGTCCCAAGCTTCTAAATCTTCAGATCTGGAAGCTTGACATATGCCAGACACCCCCACACTCGAATGACATTCAAGTTAGGTCTGACCTTGAACCAGAGTTCATAAGGAGTAACGTCTGAAGTTGCATGAGCACTCTATTTAGAATAAAAGTGGCCGTCAATGCAGCTTCACCCCAGTAGCACTTAGGAAGGCCAGCAGTCAACAACATTGAGTTAATCATTTCTGTTAACGTTTTGTTCTTCCTCTCTGCTACTCTGTTAGATTGAGGAGAGTACAGAGCCGTAGTCTCATTAACAATTCCATGTTCTTTGCAGAACGATATAAATTCATGAGACCTGTACTCCCCACCTCGATCACTTCTTATTCTTTTGAGTTGTTGTCCAGTCTGCCGCTCAGCTTCGACTCTGAACTCCTTGAACTTCTCGAATGCTTCGTCTTTAGCCTTCAGCAAGTAGACGAACGCATACTTTGAGAAGTCATCGATGAAGGTTATGAAATACTTCATCCCGGCCTTTGTAGAGAACTGTTTGAAGTCACAGATATCTGAGTGTACTAACTCCAGAAGATCTATACTTCAAATAACCCGAGGAAAGGGTTTCCTTGTGATCTTAGTTTGAGCACAAACTTCACATTTCTCTACCTTACCCCCACACTTGGAGATAAGTCCTAGACTAGACATTCTGTTTATCCATTTACAATGAACATGTCCTATCCTATTATGCCACAACTCAAGAGTATAAGCAGAAGGAGTGACTTCATTAATTACATTAATTACATTGGACTAATTTACAAGCTGAATCTTGAACATTCCTTCGGTATAAAAGGCTTTTCCGAAATATGTTTCCTTGATAGACATCACCATTTGGCCAGCATTGATGTCCATCCTAAGGCCTGCGTTGCAGAGTAGGCCTCCTGACATCAGGTTCTTGGCGATAGCAGGTACGTGCTTCACGCCGTGAAGTGTCAGAGATTTGCCAGAAGTCAGCTTCAATACCACCGTCCCAATCCCGAGCACTTCAGCTTGTGTCTGGTTCGCCATCATAACCACTTCAGAAGTAGGTGTGTAGGTGATGAACCACTCCTTACTGGAGCAGACATGGCAGGAGGCTCCAGTGTCTACCCACCAGTCAGAATCAGTCCCTACCGCATCAACATGCGCAATCATAGCAACAACATCAGTAATCATAGATACCTTACTAGGCTCTCCTTGCTCCGATTGCTTGGTCTTTGCTTTGCACTCATTCTTAAAGTGGCCCTTCACTACACACATATGGCCTACGATAGCAGTTTTTCGATAGCGTTCAGGTGTCCCCGCTATAGAATGTTATCAACAATAGCGTTCTTTCAGCATTGCTATAAAAATGTTGAATCTATAGCGTTTAACATTCATATTTGTATGTCAATGCAGATCTCATGTTCGAATGCTTGGAGAAGCAGCATAGAAAAATTTCTTTGGTTTGTTTATATAGCAGTTATAGCATTCTTCTCTATTTAAAAAAAATCTAACAACACAACCAAAGGTTGTAGGTTCCTATTTTATACTTTGGTTAGTTTATATAGCATTAATAGCATTCTTCCCTATTTTTAAAAAAATTATGTAATCTAACAACACAGCCTTTGTTTTCAAAAAAGAAAAAAAAACAAATTATATAACCTAGCAACACAGCAAAAGGATTCGAACCTTTAACCTTCCATATAAGCACTCAATGACCCAACCAATTCCTCTACAGCCCACTTGTTTTAGTTTACGGTAGATTTGTTATTAATCCTAGTGTTAGCTTCCACCACTATTTCACACGAAAAGTTTTCCCACAAAAACTAACCCATGCATCCCACACATTCTTTTTAAGCCCCACGAAAATTTTTCCTCCTGCGCGCGAAGGAAGCTCTAGGGACAATAGGGTTTGCTGATCAAACCCTAATCCCTCTCGCCGAGTTTCAAGTATCTCTCTCCCTCCTCCTTAATTTTTTTTCCAGTTAAGAGAAGAATCTCCCACAAAAACTAACCCATGCATCCCACAAATTCACATCGTACATTGATCGTTAGCAACACAAAAAAACTGTTAGCAACACAAAAAAGTGTTAGTATAAATGAAAAAAATTAAAATTTAATATAAATAATACTTCTTATTTATTTTGTAACACATTAAACCATTAGTACATTTAATAAAAATTTAACATGTGTATTTCACGTGACATAGATACATTAGAAATGTGTTTTGGGGGGGAACACTTTTCGTTTCCCTCTTTTTTTCATCCAACTTTCATGATGAAACCCCCGCTCTCCAACAAACGGGTGAAGCCTCACTCTCATCTCTCCTCTCTCTCTCTCTCTCTCTCTCTCTCTCTCTCTCTCTCCTCCGATCGGGTGAAGCCTCACTCTCCTCTGAGGACCATTCTCTATTTTTTTCTCCTCCGAGCAGGTGAAGCCCCAGGTAAATCTCTCTCCTCCGAAGAGCTCTCCAGCTCTTCCTCATGTTCCTCCTTCTCTATTTTTTTCAACAGATTTTTGAAAAAAATCTAATTTTAGGGCAAATAATAGGGAATAAGTTTAGGGCATAAATTTTAGGTGAATTATAGGGTTTTTCTAATTTTAGGGCAAACAAGGGGAAAAAAACTCGCCGGAAACAAAGATAAAAGGATCCCCGTACGTAAGGACTACTCTCTCTCTTCTCTCTCTCTCTTTTCGTCAATTATAGGGTTTTTCTATTTGCTTCTATCTGACTTTCTAAATCCTAAATTCTTGGTTCTTAGGATTTGATTACGTAGCGTTCCACCATCGCTCGTTATAGATCATCATAACCATCATAATCACAAGGGGATCTCATTTGAAGGCTATTCAAGGAGATCTCGTCTAAGGATTTCGTCACAAGGGGATATTCGTCCAAGGTGCTCTCGATTTGAAGGGGCTCTCATTTGTTCACTGTGAGATTTTTTTTTTGTTAATTTTGATATTTAGGGTTTTAGAATTTGATGTTAATTTTGATAGCATTTGGGGTCGACACTTTCCCATGCTAAACAAAGCTAGGTTTAGTTTTTAGAACTACTAATTTTGGTCCCACTTGCTGAATCGATGCAAGATTGGATTTTAACCTTTGGGTACGCTTATAAATTATGAACAATTTTCTAGGACTTGTGACATTTGTAGATTACCCATGATTCTAGATTTCGGTTTTGTTTCGTAGAATAAGCAGATAGTGCATACTTATTATGTTAATGATGAAATTTCTTAATTATCAAGAATTGTTGGTCTTGGATTAACTTGATCCAACTAATGGAAAATAATGGAATTTGCCAATTGCGTAGGCTTTCATTTAGTAGTGCTTCTCTTTGCTAAGTTGAACCTTAGTTTATCATGATGAAAGTTTTCTAGTATTCTCTGAATGTCAATGTGGTTCTACAAATCGACAAATTTGGATTGAGTGAAATAGTGTCATCTTCAAAAACCAAATGTTAAAAATACACAACAAATGTCTACACGTTCAACGAACCACAAAGATAAGCATTTAGAAAATAATATATTGGAGCAACAATGAGCTAAAGTGGTGAGGCAGCATGACATGGACGATAGGAATTGGCTTTGTGATAATGATAACCTATACTCTGTGGAGATTGGGGTATTTTGTGAAAGAAAACTGTTAAGTATAGTTATTTACATGTATTGTTTTATGAGACTTTCTTTAGTAGTTTATTTGTGGCAGCAAAAACCCTCTTTGGAGGATGGGGCTAATTTGTGTAGGAAAATTACTGAATATAGTCAATTATATGTTGTGTTTGTCATTTTGGACTAGTTTTGTTTGATAAGAGCCCTATAATGCCTTTGTACTGTAAGTTTTTTAGTGAGCAAATTTCCATAAATTTTTCTTAAGAAAATAGTTCTATACAAAAAGAACAATATGAAGAAACAGATTGGGTGGGGAAGATGGAATGTTCTAAGAAATTTGAATTGGATATACTCATAGTATTCCAACTCAAACAAGTTTCATTATATACCTCTCTCTCTTTTGTTCGACTGAAGGAATATTAACTTGGCATAGCCTGTGGGATATAATATCCTACTGCAAAGAATGTCAAAATGTTTAACATAGCTAGTGTTCTCTCCAATAGAAATATAGAATATACATAAATGCAAATACACTCTTTAATTTTATTTAAATTGGAGTGGCTATTCGAATGAATAAACTTTGCGTTTGGTGGAATTTTGATAAATGATTTTTTGTATGTAAAATTGTGGCCCAAGTAAATTTATCTATGTCTTTATGTATCTTATATGCAAATGATATGTTTGTTGTCAATTTATGAATACTTTGCTTTATTATATCTGGGGTTTGATATATATGCTTATGATCTTATCGTAACTCGTCTTGACCAACTCTATCTTCATTGCAATCAAATTGACTCATGATCGTCAATTTATCGATTTTTAATATGAAATTGTTTAGAGGTTCTGGAACCAGAAGTATATATTTTTAGCCTTACCATATGACTCATGATCGTCTGGAATTTGTCTTACCAATTCGTTTTGTCCCTAACGTCACTCAAAGATGGTAGCAAATATCTTCTCAAATCTCTTTCTCCGTCTCCAACAATATTGTTGCAGGGCTCAAATACACAAATACAGTGTGGAAGGCTGGTGTAAGAGGTAAGATATGTGGTAGCTTATGGAATCTTCTTATTTATGTAAACATAATGTTTTCTTAGCTTATATGATCACTAGTATCTTACTGGGGATTTTTATCTTCTTATTTATGTAAACATTAATGACATGATTTTCCACTCCTGTAGACTCTTTTGCTCCCAACTGATTAGAAGGACGCTACTATATTGTATAATCAAGAAGGTCAGTAGCTGATTTATTTCCTTCTATCAAGTGGACTTGCACTATGCTTTTGGCTCTTCTTTTTTAACTACTTTCTCTTCCTTTCAAGCTATTTATTACAGGATTATCATCCACAAATTCCTAAATGGCTGCAAAAGGTTTGTTCTACGGCCCTGCAGATAATTTTTTTTTTATCTGCTGCCATAATATTAGTAGTGAGCATGGGCTCTTCATATATTTTGTTGCCTTCATGATAATACATAAGATTGTCAACCTTAATTTGCCTTGCTGCTATAATTGGCCCTCAATTAGTAGAGCCATGAATTCTTTATGACTGGCTGCTACGATAATACTGAAGATTGAGAATGTCTCTTAATTCTTTATGATAATTCTTTATGATTGGTTGCTATGATAAAATAGAAGAATTATCATAAAGAATTAAGTAAAATTCTTTGATATCATATAGCAACCAATAGTATTATCATAGCAGCCAATCTTCTCTATTATCATAAAGATTTCTATATTATCATTAATGAAGCAAAGAATTGATTTCCTTTCCTTTCCTTTCCGAACCAAAGAGGCCTAATGGGTACTCAGGATGATCCATTTATGTCCCATTTCAATTACCAAAATTTCATTGTCACCATGGAGGTCAAACTCTTATCAAATATTTTTTCCAGTTCATGTATGTGTACTTGTATTCCTTATGGGCTTAATTTGTGGAGTAGAAGGAATTGGAAGAATAGATAGGAAAAAAAAACTTTCTCTACTTCTTGATGGACGAAAAGCATAAATGACTTCGGACAAGAACACCTGTTTGTAATCTCACATGTCTAACTTCGGACGAAAAGCATAAATAACTTCGGACAAGAATATGGAAAGTCGCATACATGTCACATTTACGTGTTATATATAATATATATATATATATATATATATATATATATATTATATATATATTAGTTTTGGCAAACTGATAGAAGTTTTCTGGTCTTTTCCTAAAATCCATTGGGCACCACTAGCTTTTCTATCGGTTTGCCCCTGGATATGTCTATAGGCTGTGATGATCAAACCCTAATCCCTCCTGCCCTATTGAATCAAGTGACCAGTCACCATTTTAAGTCCAGTATCTTTCCCTTAAAATTCAGTCCCCATTGGGTAGTCTATCCCTGTTTAGTCCACTAGGTACAGTGAACTTTCCCTTGGCATGTCCATTTCACTTGGAGATAGGTTATCCAGACCATTTTAGATGCCATTCATTACTACTGCTTGCTCTTTTGGTTGATGCAGCCGTTGCTGTATGAATGTGTGATTATTAATGATATCCTAACATCCTATTTGACCCCTTTACTTATAGTTATGGTTCAACCTCATTACTTCTGCTCTGTCCCAGATTATCCAATCGTGATATATCAGCCTAAGTTGAATAGCCAGTGTAATGAGGTATACATGTGTCCAACTTGAGTATCAGAAATTTCTCTGTCCAGTAAAACATTCTTGCACTTTACTTCATGTATTACACTGCTTTACATAACACTACTGTCCTGCAACTTCACATTTAACACACTGCATGCCTCCTTAGCCACTGAACATATTGTATTCGCTATTACGTATTTAGGGTCGTTAGGAAGGAAGACCAAAATGTTTAAAAAAACTCAAAGGAGAGGAAACACTTGAGTTATGTAAATTAGAAAACAAGAGAAAGAGAAACTCTCTAACCATCTAACAGTCTATTTATAGACCATCTGCCTCATTAAGGCTATTTCAAATGACATAAAGTTATTATAATGTCTGCTCCGCAGAGTGAGCCGACTATGCGGCTAAAGATTTTGCGATGTTCCACAGACTTCAACTCCATGGAACGCTGTCAAATCTAAGTTCATTTCATGGTGTATGAAATCTAAGTACTCTATTAAAAACTGCTAGGTATCTGCTAGATATCTCTTAGTTTATTCATGGTGTCAAATATTTCTATCTTATTTTTTATATCATAATGTGTTTTCTTCTCAATTTTGTGTAGGTTGGCGTATATGTTTTTGATGGTTGTGGATAGCTGCTAGAAGGAAAGAGGCGATCGAGCTATTTTTTGGCCTATAGATATTTGTAAATGGAATGGTTTATTTTGGACTACAGATACTTTGTAAATGGAATGGTTTATTTTGGTGTACAACTACTTTTTCTACATCTTGAATGTTTTAATGACTACTACTTTTTACATCTTGAATGTTCTAATGAATATTTCATATTTGGCAAATCTTTACTATATCTTGATTGATCGAAATGCAAGTTGCGATTGAAATTGTTTGCGATTATTGTTATTTATATGTGATACAAACAGGTTATCAATATGAAATTCTGTAGTAATATGAAATAATATGAAATTCTGTAGCAGGTTTATAGCACTCAAAACGTCTAAATTGCTGCTACCACGATAGCATATGATGACGCTATAATAAATCAAACCATCAAACGCTATAAATCATCCACAGCATTCACAAACGCTATAAATAATCCACAGCATTCAAAACGCGCTAAATCCCACAGCACTCACGAACGCTATAAACTATCTACAGCGTTCTAGAATGCTATAAAGTATTTACAGCATTCATAAACGCTATAAACCATCAACAGCATATATGAACGCTATAACCTTCTACAGCATTCATGAACGCTATAATGTTATAGCGTTCACATGTCTGGACATACTATAGCGTGGGCGATCATAGCAGACAGAATATGCTATAGAAGGCTTTCTATAGCGTTCTACGCATGCTATTGTAGGCCATATTTGTTGTAGTGCTTCTTGCCACACTTGAAGCAAGGCATCTGAGATTTTGGCTTCTTTTTCTTGAAAGAAGTTCCCTTGACTTTTAGATTGTCAGGGTCCTTCTTCTTGTTGTGGAAAGCCGCCTGCTTTCCCCTTGGTTCCTTGGTTTGAACCAGATTGGCGTTAGCCAATTGCTTGGACAGTGTGTCCACCTTCAGTTGAGCCCGCATCTGGTCCTCAACATAGATTTCCTGCAGGAGATCTTCAAGGCTGATCTCCAGCTTCTTCCTATGCATGTTTGCATAGAATTTGCTCCACCCAGCGGAGAGCTTTGAGACAATCCCTCCAACAATAAACTTGTCGGGGAGGGGCATCGCCTCGTCTTCCAACTTCTGTCGCAGTTTTAGGAACTCCTTCACCTGCGGCAGCATAGACTTTTCGTCCTCAAAAAACCACTTGTGATATTTTTCAACCACAAAATTTTACTGCGGTTCTTGTCTTCTTCGTAGAGTTTTTCTAGAGACTCCCATATGTCTCTAGCGATATTCTTCTTAGAATAGGATTCTGCAAGGGAATCTTCCATAGCATTCAGGATAAGCAACCTGCAAATACTATTTTCCCTTCTCCATTTTGCTTGCAGTTTAGTAGCCGCGGTGATTGCGGAAGCAGACCCAACATCTGGAACAGCAGGTTCTTCCTCCAAAAGCACGTGATCTACGTCTTTGAGTTGAAGGGTGAGATACACCTTCCTCTTCCAGACTTGGTAATGTTCTCCATCAAATTTTTCTAACTTACAAAAGTCAGAATTGAAGAGTGAAACATTAACGTTTTCCATCGTAGCGATAAAGCTTTGAGATTGTTATTCTGGGGCACAATTTTTCGATGGAAAACTGAAATTTCGTAACTACTGTAGAAACAATCGTTATTACGTAACACTTCACAGAAGGTACGTAATAGAAATTTCAACTAGTGCTACACTTCACAGAAGGTGCATAGAACGTAACACTTCACAGAAGGTACGTAAATGAAATTCCACTAGTGCTACACTTCACAGAAGGTGCACAAATAGAATTCTGATAATATCAACGCAAACACTTCACCGAAGGTGCGCTAATAGAATCCTGAGAACATCAACGCAAACACTTTACCGAAGGTGCGCTAATAGAATCCTGATAATACCAACAAAGAAGATGACTGACGAATGATGGAATAACTCCTGCTGGGGTGAATGATCACGTTGCTCAAAGCTTTATTCGCCCCACACGAATAGCTTCCAGGAACCAGCAAGTTCGTCGGAGAACTTGGAACACTCTGCTCTTCTGATTCCTCGGATGAACTTGAACTCCTGTGCAAAACGCAACGCTGGTACAATACCTCTCTTTTCTCTCACAGCCTCTAAGCACTTGTAAACTTTTTGTCTACTACTTGTGTATTAGTCTTGTAACCTGTGAGAGAGAAGGAGGCCTTATATAAGCCCCTGCAACAACTGCCCGATTAGCACAATGTTAGGGACGTGGTAGTAACCACTCCGAACATGGAGCAAAGTGCGCCAACAAAACGCCACATTACGCCTCATGAGCCCTTGAGCCCGAGCCCGAGCCCGAGCCCGAGTCCGAGTCGCTAAGTCCCTACGGGACTTAGCTCTTATGGAAATAAATTTCCCAAGAGCAAAAAGCATGAATGCTTTAATTGTTAATTTTAGCCTTTTTCCCATTTAGAAAATAATCCCACATGGCACACCCATGTGCACCTACGCACCACATGTGCATCTCTTAAACTAGCAAAACTAATATATAAAGATACAACCTATTTGATTTTTCGATGTGGGACTAAAGTTTCTAAAAGGAAAGCCAAAAACCCAACAAAATCCATAGCATCCATTATTTTTGTGTAATCCAAATAGGATGAGTGCTACGTGAATAGGAAGTCTGAGGCTCTCTTTCTATGCAAAACCATTGGTTATGTTATTTGCATGCAATGTCAATTCCATCAACCTGAACCTCCACAAGCGGCTGCAATTGGCATAGAGAAAATTCAATTCGACCTGCATGTTGACGTTCGGTTTTCTTTCCTCTTTGGAGAGCTGCACGTACGTCCAAACATAATAGTTGCCTGTTCCTTTTCTAATGGAATCGAAATAGACGCACAACCAATCGATGCATGAGTAGTATTGATGGCCCCAACGGCTGCAATCATCAGGATGCTTCAAATTACACACACTTTCAGATTTCAGTGAAAGAATGGGGACGTATGCATGTTGTACGTGTTTGAATGCAACATGATATCTGACCCTAATTAGACTCGGGCGATCATTCGTGCAGCAACCGATTCCATGTGTTCATATATATATATATATATATATACATATATATATATATATATATTATAATATGGGAGGTGAAGCAGCAGTTTCGGAAGTCGCTTTCGGATTGTCGTCACCTTCCGCCTATTTCGCATTAGGCGTTCGATTAGTGTTTTGTTTGCTTTTCTTTTTTTTTTTTGTTACCTATGAGGTCGGATGTACTCATTATCCTCTTTTTCCAATAAAGATAACGGTTCCATTAATATATATATATATATATATATATATATATATATATATATATAAATGATTACCAAGTTGCTTGATCCACTTAGATACAAAAGAGTCAGTATGCCCACTCCAATTATTGGAATTGGTTGCCTACAAGGCTACAATGGAAAACGAAGTCTATAACTTTTCCAATAAAATATCTGTTGGAATCGAGAAACGAAAAAAAAAATAACCTCCCAAATCAAAAGACTGTAACATAATCAAAATAAATTGTACAAAAATTAATGTGTCAAAATTACAGACAAAGTACAGCAAAAACACAAACAACTTTAACGTGAAATTTCTTGTAGGAAAAACTACAAAATGATTAGAGTCCAATCATGAAAGAAGAAGAAATCTCACCGATAAATTAGAAGATTACACCCTCTATACAAACTTCTCCACCGTTTCAATCTGATCACCACCTTGAAGCAATAGAAACATATTACAATGGTTGTCAAAGAACGGAGATGACGAGAACAATTACCCAAAACTATCTTCCTTCGAAATAGCACTAAATTCCTCTTTCTCTTCTAAAAGAGTTGTAAGATTGTTGATCTTTCTATGTAGATATGATAGAATTTTAGGGTTAGAAAAAACTATATAGCCCCCTAAAATCAGCTGCAGCAAATATGGATCGTTTTTGGGTTCTAACGATGTACATAAAACACTCAAATTTGATCCTCAAACAGCAAAATGGTATACCACGGTAGGCTGTTTTCCAAAGAAAAACGGTTCTAAAAATAGCTTGTATAATAGCGGAATACTTTACTGGCGAATCCAAAATTTCTAGGAACAAATAGCAAAAGCTACAACAAAACCAGTACACTGGCGATATACCAACGATTACCTGTGAGACTGTTGTTTTCCAATACGTTGTTGAAAATGTGTCCTTTTGTCGCCTTCGACTCCCAGAACTTTTTCGATACACGAATGACGTTCGTCGTGATCTAAAGTATGTTAGTCCCGGGGCTTGATCAAAGATGGAAAACTGAAGCAATCGAGATCTGAGATGTCACACAAAACTTTGCAGTGATCAAACTCAAGATCTACGAAGGTACAAAAAAAACCAAATAACCAAATTACAATCTGAAGGAGATAAATAGTAAAGAGAAGATCTCTCGTTCTTTCTTGCAAACGTGTTGCAATTGGGACAGAACAAGTTACAATAAACTAGAGAGAGATGAGAAGAAGAACAATGCTGGGGTGTCAAAACACCGTTGCTCAAAGCAAGATTCGCCCCACACGATCTGCTTCCAGGAACCAGCAAGTTTGAAGAACTTGTGGAACGCTCGATGTCACCTCTGTTCTGACTCCTCGGATGGACTTGCAATGGCGGCAGCAGCTCTCTCTCTTTCTACTTCTCTGACTTGAATTTTCGTCGTTCCCACAAAGGAGGCCAGAAGAGAGTATATATAAGAGAGAGTGGAAACCCTAGCCGCCTCTTCAGTTATGGTAAGATTGAATCAAATCACAAAAAGATAGCAACGAATTAATTCTAATCCCACAAAGATAGGAACTAAATTAATTCAAATTCCACAAAGATGGGAACGAAATTAATTCAAATCCCACAAAGATAGGATCTGAATTAATTGCATTGATTCATCCTTTCCATAACCGATTTGAAATCTGCACAGTCAGCGTAGTCCTCCATGCGGCAGCAGCAGCAGCAGCCTGGCCGCATGGATCGCTTGGGCCGCATGGACCGCTTGGGCCGCATGGACCACATGAGCCGCATGGACCGCATGGACCGCATGAGCCGCATGAGCCGCATGAGGCCGCATATGAGCCGCATGCCGCATAAGACCGCATGGCCGCATATGAGCCGCATGACTGCTGACGTGCTAAGTGCAAAGTGCGCCAACAAAATGCCACATTACGCCTCATGAGCCCATGAGCCCGAGCCCGAGCCCGAGTCCGAGTCCGAGTCCGAGTCGCTAAGCCCCGTTGGGGCTTAGCTCCAAGTGGAATAAATCCAAAAGAATGACAAAAGCATTAATGCTTAATTCTTGGAGCCTTATTCTTACCTCCTAGTAAAATCACCCACATGGTTCCCTCCTTAGGGTCACCACCCCATGTGCATCTCTCAACAACACACCCAAGTATATATGTTGAGATAACTCATGGTGCATTTCCGATGTGGGACTAAAATTTACAAGGCATGTTGAGAGCAAGCTCTCTTCATGTAAAGAAAGCACCAAAGAAAGCACCAACAATCCCCCACATATCACAACATATATATGTGTCCAGGGTTGAGCGTTCCCTACAGTAACTGTCCATTTTGCATTAGGATAGATGTCGCTGACGACTTGAATCTTCCGCATGGGTTAAATAACAATGTGATACAAGAATGGACTACGCCTTGAATTCTGTACCACAATTGTAATTCTTCCCACTCACAAAGTGTAGTTACGTGTGCTTCTGGCTGCACATTAAAGGCCCTGTGCCAGCCTGGTTTCAGTGTATAATTTTAGACGTCTACAAGTTTACCCTCAAGAGACGGCCTGATATCTCTTTCCATACACTATAGGTGAGTTCTTTATTAAAGAGATATGGCATGAAGCCTTGCGCTTCCTTGTGGTGCTACGCCGCTATGACATGGCCTGAAGCCGAGGCATTACCCTACTTGGGAACCTCATCGTAGTGTCATACTACTGTAGCATGAGGTCACAAGCCTCTTTGTAGTGCCAAACTACCCAGCATGAAGCCTAAGGCTTCCTTGCGGTGTTACGCCGCAACGACATGGCTTGCAATGCCGAGGCTTTACCCCTTCCTGGGTACCTCATCGTGGTGTCGTGCCACTGTAACATGGGGCCATCCTCCCCTTTGTAGTGCTGTCTACAACTCTTTAATTACGTTATACAGCATTAGGCTACCTGCCTATTTGCGGTGCTACGCCGCTATGACTTGGCTTGCAAAGCCGAGGCATTATCCCTACCTGGGAACCTCATGGTGGAGTCATCCCGTAGCATGGAGTTTCACTCCTTGTAGTGCTGCTCTACCGTGCTTCCTGTAAAGCACACCAGACATTCACTCTGCCTGAGAACTCATTAAGGCATTTAAGCCAACCTTCCACAGGATCTGTTTTTTCGCAGAAAAATACATAGTAGACAACAGTGGTTATGGGTCCGTATCCCTTCCATGTTCCATAGAACAAGTATCCACCGTTACCTGATAGTTTCCCAGTCAGTGATCCTTCTTTGAACCAAAAGTTAGATGCCTAGTAGATTTCTCTTTGAACTAATAGCATAAAACTTTTATGGTAGGATTACAAAGACACACTTTCAGCATGCCTTCAAGCCCATTTTACAAGCTGTGTCATCGACCAACTGGCGCTTGAGGCCCTTTGTGAACGGATCTGCCAGGTTCTCCTGACTCCGAACATCAACCACTGCAATTACACCTCTTTGATAAGATCGTGTACTGTCCTGTGCTTCAACCGCACAGTCCTCTTCTTTCCGTTGAAGAGGTCATTTGATGCCACCGCCGCAGTCGCCTGGTTGTCACAGTATATCGGTATCGCCGGTATCTGAGCTCCAACCACTGGAAGATCATACATGAGCTTCCGAAGCCATTCTGCTTCATCTGCTGCAGTTTTGAGTGCATAGAATTCAGATTCCATGGAGGGAATGAGAGAGTATTGTCTGCCTCTTCGACTTCCATGATATAGCAGCTCCACCCAAGGAAAAACATATCCACATGTGGATCTTTTTGCTTTCCACTTCTGAACACCAGCTAGCATCACTGAAACCTTCCACTACTGTCGGATACCCGTTGTAGTGCAGTGCATATGTCTGAGTCTTCTTGAGATATCTCATACCCGTTTCACAGCTTTTCAGTGCTCAATGCCTGGATTGCTCGTGAAATGACTCAGCAATCCCACGACGAAAGCTATGTCAGGGCCTTGTGGCAGTAGTAGCATACATCAAACTCCCGATTACGCTTGCATACTCCAGCTGCCTGACGCTTTCCCTCGAGTTTAGCTTCAGCTTCTGATCACACCTGTATGGCGTATCGATCCCTGGAAGATCCTTATACCCATATCGTGTGAGCATCTTCTCAATGTAGTGAGATTGTGACAGCGCTACTCCAGTGTCTGTCCGGATGATCTTTATTCCAAGATGACATCTGCATCCCCCAAGTCCTTCATATTGAACTTGGTTGAGAGGAACTTCTTTGTATCTGTGACACAGCCTATATCCGTACCTAGGATTAGCATGTCGTCCACGTACAGACAAACGATGACACCTCGTCCATCAGTGAACTTTGTGTAAACACATTTGTCCGTCTCGCTGACTCTGTAGCCGTTTGACCTAATAACTTTGTCAAACTTCTCATGCCACATCTTGGGAGCTTGCTTCAAACCATATAATGATTTCACCAACTTGCAGACTTTGTCTTCAAGACCTTTGATGACAAATCCATCTGGCTGTTGCTTGTAAATCTCTTCGGTCAGCTCCCCATTCAGGAATGCTGTCTTTACATCCATCTGATGTATCACCAACTTATGTATAGCTGCTAGAGCGATTAACATCCTGATGGTGGTCATCCGAGCTACTGGAGCGTACGTGTCAAAGTAGTCTATCCCCTATTTCTGAGAAAATCCCTTGGCGACCAGCCTGGCCTTGAACTTGTCGATAGTTCCATCTGTCTTCATCTTTTCTTGAAGATCCATTTACATCCAATAGGCTTTTCTCCTTCAGGTAGATCTACCAACACCCATGTGTTATTGGAGGTGATAGAGTCAAACTCGTCATTCACTGCCTCCTTCCAGAAGATAGCATCTCTGGTCTTCATCGCCTCATCATAGGTAAGCGGATCTGCTTCCACATGATAGGTGACAAAGTCATCTCCGAAATCTTTCGGTCTCCTCGCTCGCTTAGCTAACGGCTCTGTGAGTTCTGGTACAAGAGTTGTTTCATCACAACAGCTTCTTCTTGGACTACTGGCTCGTATGAGATTTCAGTCTCATTTGCACCTACATCATTTTTCGGAATGTCCGAAAGAATAATGTTTTTGTCTTTTGCAAACTTGTCTTCAAAGTATTCAGTATCGCGAGATTCGATGATATGATTTGATTCAATATCAAGAAATCTCCGAGCATCACTCTTCTCGGCATACCCCAAGAAGATCGCCTTCGTAGTCCTTGTCCCCAGCTTCTGAATCTTCAGATCTGGAAGCTTCACATACGCCAGACACCCCACACTCGAATGACATTCAAGTTTGGTCTGACTTTGAACCAGAGTTCATGAGGAGTTACTTCCGAAGTTGCATATGGCACTCTATTCAGAATGAAAGTGGCCGTTAATGCAGCTTCTCCCCAGTAGCATTTTGGAAGACCTGCAGTGAGCAGCAGAGAATTCATTATTTCTGTTAATGTTTGGTTCTTCCTCTCTGCTACTCCGTTGGATTAAGGAGAATATGGAGCAGTAGTCTCGCATATGATTCTATATTCTTTGCAGAACGATGCGAATTCATGAGACCTGTACTCCCCACCTCGATCACTTCTCAACCTCTTGAGTTGTTGTCCGGTCTGCCGTTCAGCTTCGGCCCTGAACTCTCTGAACTTCTCGAAAGCTTCGTCTTTGGAATTGAGCAAGTAGACGAACGTGTATTTTGAGAAGTCGTCGATGAAGGTTATGAAATACTTCATTCCGGCCTTCGTGGAGAAATGTTTGAAGTCACAGATATCGGAGTGCACCAACTCCAGAAGATCTGTGCTTCGATTGACCCGATGAAAGGATTTTCTTGTGATTTTCGTCTGAGCACACACTTCACACTTCTCCACCTTACCCCCACATTTGGAGATAAGTCCTAGACTAGACATTTTGTTGATTCTTTTACAATAAACATGTCCTAGTCTATTATGCCACAACTCAAGAGAATAATCAGAAAATGTAACTGCATTAATGTCATCAAACTGGTTGACAAGTTGAATTTTAAATATTCCTTCGGTTTGATAAGCCTTCCCGAAGTATGTTCCCTTTTTGGACATAACCATCTGACCATCGTTGATGTCCATCCTCAAGCCTGCGTTGCAGAGCAGGCTCCCAGAGATCAGGTTCTTGGCAATCGCAGGAACATACTTCACACCTTGAAGCGTCAGAGTATTCCCAGAAGTGAGTTTCAGCTCCACAATCCCAATCCCCAGAACTTCAGCTTGGGCCTGGTTCGCCATGACAACCTTCTCAGATATCGGCTGGTACGTGACGAACCATTCCTTGTCAGAACAGACATGGCAAGTCGCACCAGTGTCTATCCACCAGTCAGAGTCAACCCCCACAGTTGTGACCTGTCCGATCATAGCAACAATGTTAGAAACCAATGAAACCTTATTAGTCTCACTTTTTTCTGATTGTTTAGGCTTAGATCTGCATTCACTCTTGTAGTGGCCTTTTTTGCCACAATTGTAACAAGTCACGTGGGACTTAGTCTTCTGTTGCTTGAATGAAGGACCCTTCACTTTCAGATTAGTGAAGTCCTTCTTCTTGGGATGAGAAGCCGCCTGCTTCCCCTTGGGATCCCTCGTTTGTACCAGATTGGCTTTAGCCAACTGTTTGGACAGAGTGTCCACCTTCTGTTGAGAACGCATCTCGTCCTCAACATGGATCTCTTGAAGTAGATCTCCCAAGCTAATGTCTAGCTTCTTTCTGTGCATCCTTGCATAGAAGGTACTCCATCCAGCAGGAAGTTTTGAGACGATCCCTCCGACGACAAACTTGTCGGGAAGGGGCATCTCTTCGTCTTCCAGTTTCTGACGCAGCTTCAAAAATTCTTTCACCTGTGGTAACATGGACTTTTCGTCCTCAAAGAGCAATTTGTGATATTTTTCAACCACAAACATTTTGCTCCTGTTCTTGTCTTCTTTATACAGATTTTCCACAGACTCCCATATGTCTCTGGCAAGTTCCTTCTTTGAATAGGATTCTGCCAAGGAATCCTCCATAGCATTCAGGATGAGAAGCCTGCAGATGCTATTTTCCCTTCTCCACTTGGCCTGGAGTTTGGCAGCCGCGTTGATGGCGGCAGTAGATCCAGTGTCTGGAACAGAGGATTCTTCCTCCAACAGAATATGATCAACGTCTTTTAGTTGAAGAGTTAGGTACACCTTTCTCTTCCAGACTTGATAGTGCTCTCCATCGAACTTTTCCAACTTACAGAAGTCCGATTGGAGGAGCGAAGCATTAATGTTTTCCATCTATACGGATCTTGCTTTGAGATTGTTAGTCCCGGGGCTTGATCAAAGATGGAAAACTGAAGCAATCGAGATCTGAGATGTCATACAAAACTTTGCAGTGATCAAACTCAAGATCTACGAAGGTACAAAAAAAACCAAATAACCAAATTACAATCTGAAGGAGGGAAATAGTAAAGAGAAGATCTCTCGTTCTTCCTTGCAAACGTGTTACAATTGGGACAGAACAAGTTACAATAAACTAGAGAGAGATGAGAAGAAGAACAATGCTGGGGTGTCAAAACACCGTTGCTCAAAGCAAGATTCGTCCCACACGATCTGCTTCCAGGAACCAGCAAGTTTGAAGAACTTGTGGAACGCTCGATGTCACCTCTGTTCTGACTCCTCGGATGGACTTGCAATGGCGGCAGCAGCTCTCTCTCTTTCTACTTCTCTGACTTGTATTTTCGTCGTTCCCACAAAGGAGGCCAGAAGAGAGTATATATAGAGAGAGAGTGGAAACCCTAGCTGCCTCTTCAAATTCCACAAAGATAGGATCTGAATTAATTGTATTGATTCATCCTTTCCATAACCGATTTAAAATCTGCACAGTCAGCGTAGCCCTCCATGCGGCAGCAGCAGCAGCAGCCTGGCCGCATGGACCGCTTGGGCCGCATGGACCACATGAGCCGTATGGACCGCATGACTGCTGACGTGCTAAGTGCGCCAACAAAACGCCACATTACGCCTCATGAGCCCATGAGCCCGAGCCCGAGTCCGAGTCCGAGTCGCTAAGCCCCGTTGGGGCTTAGCTCCAAGTGGAATAAATCCAAGAGAATGACAAAAGCATTAATGCTTAATCCTTGGAGCCTTATTCTTACCTCCTAGTAAAATCACCCACATGGTTCCCTCCTTAGGGTCACCACCCCATGTGCATCTCTCAACAACACACCCAAGTATATATGTTGAGATAACTCATGGTGTATTTCCGATGTGGGACTAAAATTTACAAGGTATGTTGAGAGCAAGCTCTCTTCATGTAAAGAAAGCACCAAAGAAAGCACCAACAAAGTATTCTTCACATAGGCTGAAAATTCCACACAACATCAATAATATCCTCGTCGCCCATCTTTCGCAACATAAATTAAGGTGATGCATGCACTCAAAAGTTTCGGCCACTTGGATATTATTTTTTCATACCTTAGCCACTTGAGCTACTGCATGTCTCAGCCCAAATAATATAGTAGAAATACAATAAATATGTATTTCTATCTTTAAAAATGAAGGGAAAAAAAATGCGACGTTCATGAAAAAATAACATACATGCAAACAGGTTGATACATTTAAGAATAACATAATGCTAGTAAAAACAAGTACGGGTTTGGTGAGCATAGCAAGAAATAACATAAATAAAATGTTATACTGAAAAGATGTACTAGTAAGAAATTATGTTATTTGTAAGCTAATAAAAACCAGCAAATATTCAAACTAGAGAGTGCATTTCAGTTTTACATGAAGTTAAGACTAATTATTTAGCTCCAAAAAGTACTTTTAGCAAAATTCAGAAAATAATATATATATATATATATATATATATATATATATATATATATATATATATATAAAAGGGAGGTGAGGTGGCAATATGTCACCCCCCATGCTATCATCATGCACTTGCACACTTTTCGATGCATGATGATAGCATGGAGGTGGCACATAGCCACCACCCAAAGGGTGGAACCTCACCACCTTTATTCTCTCTCTCTCTCTCTCTCTCCTCTCTCTCTCTCTCTCTCTCTCTCTCTATATATATATATATATATATATATATATATAATATATATATATATATATATATATATATATAAGGGAGGTGAGTTCGCCACAAGTACCCATTCTTCAAAAAAAAATATATATATATAAGGGAGGTGAGGTGCCACCTCACCGTGAGGTGGCTACATGTCACCCCCCATGCTATCATCATGCACTTGCACACTTTTCGGTGCATGATGATAGCATGAGGATGTGACATGTAGCCACCACCCATATGGTGGCATCTCACCTCCCTTATTCTCTCTCTCTCTCTCTCTCTCTCCTCTCTCTCATCTCTCTATATATATATATATATATATATATATATATATATATATATATATATATATATTGTTTTTAATTTATCAAACTCTTTAAGTTGTGACATGTTTGATCACCAATGATGTGCATATAGTGCATGATGTTCTGTTGAAGGATGTAGGTATAACAGGGAGTCTTATTATCGGCACAGATGTGGGTAAGTTTAGGAGCATAAATCTCAAGTGAACTGCACCATCTACTTGGTTGGTCCAGCCAAGGGTGAAATTTTTTTACAGAAAGGGACCACGTTTCGGGAAAAAGGGAAGTCGGATACAGACATCCATGACTTTGTAGGAACGAATTGTAAACCGCAATACTCTAGAGGGGGTGAATAGAGTAGACAACGGAAATTAGCTATTTAAAAAATCGTTAGTAACAAGATCACAGAATATATATGACAGATATCTAAATGAAAAATAGAGAACGGAGAGCAAACGCAAATACAGCGATGTATACTGGTTTCCCTCTTGTGAAGACTAATCCAGTCGGAAGAACTCTAGCTTCCAATTGAATCCACTATGGAAAATCACCATAAGTTTTTATCCGAAATTCTTGCAACTTCTACACCACGAACTTTGATCTGAAGTACTCGACCAATTTTAATTGTGAAGTGTCTTTCTTCAATCAAGCCTCTGATTACAATCTCTCTAAAACTTCTAGACCGTACCGCACTGGCAAATCGACTAGAGAATTGTAACTGGCTTGGAATTTGAAAATGAATAGCTCAGAATACTTTGGAAGAAGTAGTAGGCTTATAGAGAAGAGATATGAAAGTGAATTGGTGTGTTGAAATGATCAAAATCCTTCTCTATTTATAGTTTTCCAAAGGCAGAACTCTGTCAGAATTCAGGCAGAATTCGGGAAGAACTCTATGAAAAAATCTTGGCAAGATCCATAACTACGGGAAGACCAAGTTCAAAATCCAAAGGGCAGTAACCGAACTATGGCCGAATTCGGGCCAAACTCGGGCCAAATTCTGTTGGAGTTCTGTCAGGGTTTTTGTAAATTGGCTTTAGGCTTTTTGAAAAGATCAAGCAGTTAGGAAGTAGTTTGGACTTTTGTAAGTGAACTTGTTATCAAAATGAAAGGGTATTTTGAAAACGTTTCTTTGATAGCCTATTTGTCAGTACGATGCAGTTTACATCATATTTCTAAACTCAATAAATATGAAAAATACATTGATCAAATAGGAAAACCAATAGCCCTTTGATGACGTCTTTCTTCCTTGACGGCAGTCGTCCAAATATAAACAGATCTGGAAATCTGAATACCTTTCGGTGGCTTCTCCCCCGAACACCCATGGATGGCGCTGCCCCCCTCGGCCCCTGTCCCTGACCGGGCAACGGAACCCCGATGCGAGGCCCCGGATAGGTCATTGGGCGATTCAGAGAAATCTTCTTGTATGACGCCGTCTTTGGCCCATCAAAAATTCTCCATTGCATATATCCTGGTTTGATAAAGCTTGATCATGCTTACTGCATGTCTATAAGAACATGTTAGACGATCAAAATAATATGATACAAGCATAGCAATATGATATGGAACATTTAGGACAATGCTAAGTTTAAGTAGCAACATGATAGTGATTACATGAATATTAGTGATGTCATTATGGTAAACTTAATTGATTATCCATATTCAAAAACATGATATAATCATTGGGCTAACAATCTCCTCCTTTTATTATGGCAAATCGGGTAAGTTTAATATATATACAATAGATGCATGTATCACTAATAAACACATAATACTAGAATATTGTGTGCTAACTTAAACTTATTTCTCTCCCTTTGACATGATCAAAATAAGCTCCCCCGTAATTAGAGCTAAAATGAACTCAAGCATAAGTAAAGGATTAGGAGAGCAGTGTAATGACAAGTTCAGAAAAAAATGCACAAAATAGAAAAATATGTCAAAACACAATATAGTTGGTTGAATGTAAACAAAAAAACTGAAATTAAGCAATATATAGTTTACCAACTAGAAATCCAAAAATGACATTCAAAACTCAATATGATTAATAAATATAACTGTAGTTTTGAAATAGACCAATAAAGTATTTTAATAAAAAGTAGATATCAATATAGTAGAAATTAATCATTGGTCATAAATAATCCATGAAAAAATAAAATATTCGTAGATCTAGTATATACCAAATAAATGAAAATATAATGAGACATTTAACAATGATCACAAAAAAATATGATTCATAATTTGTCCATACAAATTAATGAATCACATCAATAAAGAGTACTGTAGAAGCATGGAATTTCAGGCGCATCTATAGGCCAGAATCCTATGCGCTCAACCCAACCATGCGACCAACTCAAATGCGCCAGGAAGCTCAAACAGATACTTGGCACAGTAAAGAAAAGTACAAATTTAAAGACATTCAAAAGAAAACATTTTTCATATGAAAATTTATTACATGTCTAAAGAAAGCCTTTACAAAGGAGAAATTCTACAAAAAGAAAGATTCTAAAGCTACAGCCAGGCGGAGCAACTGCCATGCGCCCCTGCCAGGTGCATCATCTGTCAGGCGCATCACTCTGATGTCTCGTCCAAGCACATTATTCCAGCATCTCAACGTATGCGTACCTCCGTGCATAGTCAGAGCGAATCACTCTCTCTCATCAGCACCAATCAGCCCTTGTGTAGCAGGAGGAGGAGCTCTCCTAGCTCGACAAGGATTGCGGTACGATGTCCCGATCTTCGGAAATAACAAGCACACTCGGCAGCCTGTGGCTCTGCCAGTATAACGAAAGACGGAGCACGGCCGTCCCGATCTTTGATGCAACAGGCACCATCGGCATGTGTCAGGACTCGACGATCTTGATGTTTAGATGCAACAGACACTATCATGGAAGCTCAGAGCGATGAAAAGACTGAGGCAGCGCATCTTCACCCTCGAAAGGAGCTCGAGTTCGGTAGTTCGCCAAGGCAGAGCTCCGGCCAAGTTCATATTTACGTCGAAATGAAGAATGAAAGCAAAGCTTTCTCTCATGCGGCTATTTATATGCACGGGCAGCCTACACCCGAGTGACAAATGGCCAACGTTCCAAATTCCATGCAATAATTTGTATTACATGCAAATGCATCTGTTGCCTCATATTCGGCTAAGTCAAGGCAACCATTAACGCCTCGAAGAACCCAATAGGCGGGCCAAAGAGGATGCGACACATTGGCAGATGCGCCGTCAATATCATGCGCTCCCCATGGATGCGCCCAGATTGGCACTAACTAATGCAAACCTCTCCATCAAATATTTAATGTTGAATGACAAAGGCGGCAACGCATTCCAAGAGCCGTCCAATCAGCTGTGTAAAAAATAAAGCGTCGCTGATGTCAGCATCATCATTACACCTAGGGTCGGCAACGTGGCAGACCGATTATTCGTATGCGCCTCGTGGCCATAAGCCCAGAAGACTGCATACGCCCCAGTGGTCATGCGCCCCCCAGCTTACTTCTGATCCCAAGCAACAAAAGACTAGGCCATGCATGCGCCTCGAAAGCCATACGCCTGGACTTGCTCATGGCTTCTAAAGGTCATGACACCAAGTCGCCTCCTCTGCGCCTGATCCTAGGTTTACCCTGATGCGAAGCTCTGCATGTCCCTCAAAAGTCATGCGTCCAGACTCGTCTATGATGCCTAAAACTCATAGACTAAGTCGTCTCCATGCGTCCGATCCTAGGCGCACCCCGAAAGATCCCTCGAGATCTTTGAGCCACAGGCATACGCCACGCGTCCCTTGACTCAGTTTTATTCAAATAATGGGTGCTAACCACCCAAGATCTTAGCAACAACCAAATTTCTGCGACTGCCACATGTAAGCTCCATCGCAGCCCAGCCTAGCAGTCCAGCAGATTCAGTTTTAATTCAGGGTGCATCAACCATGCGCCCCCGCTAGCATCAGCCATGTAGCGTTCCCACGTCCAGGTGCATCCGATATATGTGCGCATGAGCATCCATCCTGCTATCTATAAATAGAAGGATCATTCCTTCACCCGACGCACACAGACAAGGACAGACATAAACACACATTGAAAAGCACATCCACAAACAGTGGCCAAAAGAGACACTTAACGTCTGCTTATCCTCGCAACGCTACGGCACCTAGAGCAACCCAGACCTTCAAAGAGTACAAGATCGTCGTCAGATCGTCAACGGAGTCAACACATTACCACTCGCTCCACCGACATAGTTCCCAAATAAAAACAAAAGTGTACTCCTAGGACTTCGTCTAAGTCCTATATTGTATACTATTCTGTTTGTAATTGAAATACCAAAGTTTTAATCAACAAAATCTTGTCGCATTTTCGATGGTAAACAAGTTGGCGAATCTGCTGAGGACCTCTTTCTTCTCCAAAGAAAAAGTTGTGTCGTAATCTGACGACATCAAACTCGGCTCCTCCCACAAAACACTTGTGGTGCGCCTCAATCAACAGGCGTATGAGAAGTTCATCTCTGAAGGCAGTGCGAATCCTTCGAAGCGGCTGCCAAAGCCGAAGAAGACTCGCTAAGTCTGGGTGCACAAGGCCGATGCGCTTGGCACCATTACTGAAGGGGATACGCCACCGCAGCTGGCCTTTCATGCTGACGCTCTCAGCAACAAGGATGCGCCCACTCGTGCCGCACGTCAGTCTAGGAAACTCAATGTTGATTGCATTCTCCAACCGTCTTCTTTCCAGCCAAAGAAGATGCGTCAACGGAGCAGAGGTGCAACCAATCTCCAGCACGTGAGCTCTGGTGCACAGGAGAGAACGTCTGTCTTCAACAGACTCGCTCGCTGTCATGGTGAGACACAATTGGATTTTGAGTACTATGCACCTTCGCGGGATAGTACAAAGAAATCCAAGGCAGCACAGGCCATGTGCCACGATCGTGCTACGCCAACAGCAAACCAGAAGCATACGCTCAAAATTATGTGCGCTGCTGATGGTAAGCTGTACAGAGTCGACTCGGGCACATCTGTGCCAGAAATGAGTCAACTCTCAAAGTTCCTGTCCCGCTTGGGGCATCTACTGCGTTTCGAACCAAGTTTGGCTGGACAACTACGATATTGAGTCCATGCACCCACCTGGGTGACGCGCATAAAGTGGACTCAAATTGCCATAAATGTTGTTCCTCTACCAATTATCTGGGCATATCTCATACACGTAAACCAGATCAGAGGGTACAGTATTCATATGACCACCCCGGTACTTGGCTTTGCCATGCGCCTAATGGGGGTGTTAAAGTCAAACTCTTCCAACATGATTTGTGTAATGTGATCAGTCACAACCGCAGTTCAGGAGAGCCGACCAATAAGCACAATGTGTCCCTCGCAGGGCACACCTGTGCCATGGTCACCATCAATTACTATTGTTACAAAACAGCGGCTCTACCACAAAGGCAATTCGTGTTTCAGCGACTACAAACTACGGCACTTATCCGACGTCGCCTCGGAAAGAAAGTGCCAACTGAAGATGAAGTGGAGCCCAAGATCGCTTTAATGTCATGTTGTCTCCTCATCCGTGTGAAAGACAACCACCAACTCCTCAGCTTCTGCATCCAAGACTCAGCTAAGGAAGAGCAAAACAGTGGTCCCATCCCCAGGGGTGTACGAACGCACCCGAGCAAGGATCAAGGCCCTGGCAGAAGCAACAGCCGGGGGTAGTCAAGCCTCTGGCAACCCTTCCCTCGAAGATGAAGAAGCGCTTCGACAATCGCCCTGTTGCTGGGGGTAGCTAACACGAGGACTCGGAAGAAGAAGCCCCTCCCCAGGAAAGCGAGGTCAAAAGCGAAGCCTCGACTGATCCATCCACTTCCACCCATGTCATGACAGCTTAGATGGCAGAGGGTGGTGATGAAGGAGAATCAGACGCTCCAGCACTGGACATCGTGCAGCATATAGACACTCTTGTGGGGAGTCTCAAAACCCTCTCTGCTTCCATACAGATCCTGACCCAGGCGGTGTTCGACATTCGAACCACTCTGGCAATGGCACATGTCTCCACCAGCCCCGATCCAGGGGCCAACGGAGAATCGACTATACCCCCTCAACGGGTATCTTCAGGGGCGGAGCACCACACTTCACCACGAGCGTCAGCTCCTTCTAATATCCAACTTCAGGCCGTACCGCCTTCACCTGCTCCAACTCGACAGAAGACTTGGCCAAGATGATCAGGGACCTGCGTGAACGCTTCGAGGCCTAAAACTGGCAGGAAGAACGTCAGAAGTTGGGGCTTCCTCAACCCTACCCTCTTGAGTGGAAAAAAGTGGTTTATCCTCCCAAGTATAAACCACATACACTGACATCATACAACGGGAAGGACTCTCCTCGTCGGTACTTGACCTACTTTCAGTCTCAGACAGGACATCTTCCAAAAGAAGACGCCTTGCTCACGAGCCTGTTTGTCCGGGCTCTGAAGGGAGTTGCCTATGACTGGTACTGCAGTCTTCCTGACAACTCCATATCATCATTCGATGATTTGACTCGCCTCTTCCTCGATCGATTCTACGACGGAGGGAGAGACATGACCATGTCGTCTATAATAGAAGTACGGCAGACTGAGAAGGAGACTGTTTGATAATTCATTCGAGCGTTTCAGACAAGCATGCCTAAGGTTGCCTACAGGCATGCCGGAACATGCACTCATCGACTCCTACAGCATAAACATGATCCCCGCGATCAAGCTCCGGCTTAACTCTACTTCTCCACCCGATTGGTGTTTGTTGATCATTGAAGTCGAAGCTGCTGAGAAGAAGGCGTGTAACTCTCGCCTTCTGGGGGTTAACTTCCTACATTTGACATCAAAGGGAAACGGCCTGCGACCAGCAATATCAGCCGCGAAGCGAAAGAAAAGCAAGCGTTGACTGTCAATGCGTCTAACATCACGCAGGGTCCTGCCCAGAGGCTTCCTACCACACCACGACCGAAGATGGTCTACTCCTTCCACGATGAGGATACCTTACAGCTCTTCGAGATGCTGAAGCAGGGTGACAAAATCAAATTGCCTGATCCCAAGTGTCATGACGAAGTAGGCAGAGTCGGCGACCCGAGGTATTGTCACTACCATCGGTTCATTGGACATCCAAGTAAAGACTGCTACATCCTCAAAGACTACATATAACGCATGATTAATGTGAATTTTATCTCAGTCAATTACGAGGAGAAGACAATCTCAGCCAACATGGTGTCGCTCCAGTTCGGCACATTACCCCCTACCACGGCTCAAGATGGCGTCGTTCCCATCCCAAAGGCGATAATGGAAGTAGTCAACCTTCCACCAACCCGCGATAACGTGGGTAAGCTTACACCACTCACAACATCCAAGGAAGAGATCATGTGGGTTCACCCGGATCTCGTTCCAAAGCTTACTCAACCGGGGGTACCCTCTACCTCCAAAAACAAAGGCAAGAAGACCAAGTCTTGCCGAATGGCGACTTCCTTCCTTGAGGAAGCACTGCCCATACAAACGTATTCACAGCAGAATGCCCAACAAGAGGAGGTTCCGTCTGAGGTGACGCCTCCAATCATCACCACAGCTGTCCAAGGAGAAGGTTCATCCCAACCTCCTACAGCTGATAAACAAAAGCAGACGGAGACCCGCTTCGACAAGCCTCTTTCGAAAAGACAACACTCCAGGGTTAGCCAAGCCCCACAACTTCGACATACTGTCACAACTGGCCAGTACTCCAGCACGGCTTTCCCTATTCGAGCTCCTCTGCCTATCCAAAGATACTCGGGAGGCTCTCTGCGAAGCCCTGAAGGATGCCAAGTACTTTTATCGGTTAGGTCATATCACGCCCAAGTACCGGAATACGGGGACGGACGTAGGCCAGCTACACCGTATAAGGTACGAATACGCTATACGGCGATGACGGCTGTCAAATCTTGCTGGGTATCCTAGCATGCAATCAATCTATGGCCTAAATCCGATCTCATGTCCACAGGCAAATCACAATAAAATACTGAATAAGAGAGAGAATCATATGGAAAGCAGGAAATACTCATATGATAATCAGAAAATCTATAGTACAGGATAATAATGTAGATGAGTATACCTTTCCACAGTTCCTAGTGTAACGCCCAAGTCCCAAAATACTTAGGACTAGGTACGTATCCATGCCAGCTGCATACATATGAAGTATACTCCAATATATAGAAACTCGTATGTATACATAAGCTGTAAAATACAGTAGAACCATAATAACTAAATCTCATCCACTAGATAATAAATGATATAAAAACAACTTTGAATTTGTCATGTATACAATCGTTGGGCGGAGACAAAGTCCACTACCAACTATCTCAAATAAAATGTACAAGAAGTGATCGATAAAATAATGAGACGAACCAAGCGCAATCGTCTTCGAAAGAATGGAGAAGACCACGGCCTTGGCTAGAACACCTGCAAAATCACAGAAGCACACACCTGAAGAGATAACCAGGTCCTCAGAGGGACGTAACAAGATACAGGAAGAACATGCCATATGAACTGAATATAAATGCACCATAAAATAAAGATAAAGTAAAAGCGTCCAAACCATAATGCGGCTCAATATCCCATCATTGAAATAGTAGGCTACCCCTACAACCAAACAAGGATAAGGGATAACTTACTATTCACGATGAGACATTTTTCCATGCTGTGATTGGAACATGAAATTTGCTAAGGTCTCCTAACCTTTCTAGTAGGCAAATTAGAAGACATATTGATGTATGGGCAAGGTGAAGGCTGACTCCCCCAGGACAAGGTAACACTCTCAACACGCACACGTCAATACCAATACTATCAGCCGGCATAACTCGAGGCTAGCGACCCACGTGACCCATCAGTCCACATAGCTCGAGGCTAGTGACCCTCGCGACTCGACTACCGTAGTACGCAGTTACTACAGCTTTTGGATTTGGGGTAGCCCATACATTTAACTGTCTTCTCCCTCCCAAGGGCCCTAACAAAAGGTAGTTCGCTAAGACTAGGTCCATATGCATACAAAAGACAAGAAAGAAAATAACCGAAACAAAATAAAGTGAACAAATTAGCAAGTACTTGGATCCAACTGAGAACAAATAATAAAATATGCAGTAATTAATACATAAAGGTGCATCTAATTATGAACAGTAAATAAGGCAAGGTATCTTGCCTGGGGGTGGTGCGAGAAGCAGCAAAATCCAACAATCAGAATTGTCAACACGAAAGTCAAAATCCACAAGAAGCTCCGGATGCTGAAACAAACATCACGAACGAGTTTGGTATAAAAGATATGCCTAGGAAATGCCTGTCCAAAAGTTAAATTTTGGAACAGGGGCAAAATCGTAATTTTGGGTCAAAACGATGTGCGCCGTTGGACCCGCTTTGCACCGAAATGCGTGCCAAAATCTACGGTCTCTAAAGTCGTCAAACTATATGTCTACAAATTTGTTTTGAGGAGACAAACCCAACGGTATGTCCAATTTTGGATTCCGGTGGGCTGTGCACAAAATCGTCTGTTGAGTGGGATTGTGGTCCCGCCAAAATAGCGTCCCGATCAACGGTCTCAGAATCGGACCAAACTTGGCTCACAGGACCAAAAAAATATTTCGGGTCCAATGGCACAGGTTTCATCGCGATATGATGAGTGTGCACAAAGTTGTGACTTAATTTGCAAGGGTCGATACGGGGTATCTTGACGGATACGCACTGATTTCGTCGCGCACAAGCAACAAAATCGGGTTCCGTCAGTTCCCACATGTCGACAACATCCATACGCGCCTTTCGATGCGTATAGTGTACGACCACGTCGTCCGGTTTGTCGGGGCGCACGCCGTATCGGGTGTTTTTCCACTTTTTTGAAAACAGAATTTACAGTTTTTCGGAAAATTTTAACAACGTGTAACTATCTACATACTAGATGAAAAGTAATTCCAGAAGGTGCGTTACAATCTCGGTTATGTTGTCTTTGACTGCCTTCAATTAGTTTTTACGAAAGCTTAATGGACAACAAGAAAAGTGGTCGACAAGTTGGTATTTTACGACAGTTTTTAATATTCAGAAAAGTGGTTTTACTCCAACTTCGTCTCGATTTTTTGAGCAAGTTGGATGGCCATGTCAAAATCCACCTAGGGATCTCGAAGAGGGTCAAGTCTACTTTCCAGAACATTTTACGGACGGAAATCGGAGTTACTAGCAAAAAGTTACGTCGTAGGGAAGTAGGGTACCTTGAGTGGAAAAACTGCTCCGTGGGTGACGCGGGGCTGAATTCCGATGCTCCGTTCGTCGTGCACACAATTCCGTTGCTGGCGAAACGAACTCGTAGGCGAAAAGGGTATGTTCTGCTAAAATTTTCGTTTTGGGAGTCTAGGATTTTGTGGTCTATGGAAGAAGTTATATATATACAAGTTTGGACTTAACCTAATACTAGTAGGATTTATAAAAACCCAAGTTGTGCTCGGCTCCATCCGTATGGCAATGGTGAGTGCTGCTTTAGCAGCGGAATAAAAGGAGGTGGGTGGGGCCGCCCACCTTAAGTCGGGGTCTGATGGTTTGTTTGTTTGTTTTTTTTTTTTCTTCTTTTCTTATCTTTTTCTATTCTTTTTCTTTTCTTTTCCTTTTCAAATCAAATCTTTTATATATATAACCATATATCCAAAAAATTATTTAAATACAAATAACACTTTAAATGTCACATATCCAAATATTTAATATATTTAATTACTACATATATATATAAATAAATTCATCTTACAATAAATCAATCTCAATAATAATAATAATAATAATAATAATAATAATAATAATATCTAAATAGAATGAACATATTTTAATCTCCATGAAATAACTTAAATTATAATAAAATAATAATAATCGTCCCAAATGGGTGAACTTTACCGCTCACCCATGTGTGGGTCCAGAAAATTATACCATCTTGTAAAATATTTTTATTAATAAAATATAAATTTTGTACCAAAAGTCAATAAATATTCAACAAGTCTCAAAATTATTTAAAATTTTTTGTACATACATGAAATATTCCTACATGGCCATCTTGGTCACCCCACATGCTCACATGGGCTTTAAATTTTGTTCAGGCCCTGTTCGGACTGAATTGGCCAAACCGGGTCATCAAAAAAAGAATATAAATAAAATCATAAATTGTATAAATTCATTTTAAGTCCAATCAAATAATAAAAAAAATTAAAAAAAATAGGGGTTTTACATCCTATCCAACTTACAAGAATTTCGTCCTCGAAATTTAGGATGAATAGGGTAGATAAGGTTGAGGGGTAGGAAGAGTTCGTCAATACCAAAAATGCAATTAAATTTTGGAGGAGGCGATAAAACGACGTTCAACACCACCATGCAATAGAAAATTATGGAGTCGATATATTCAAAATTATATCATGGTTATGGAATGGAATAAGGGTTGCTAGTGAAGGTAGCAAAATTTCGAAAATCCAATTTGGAGAGTAATAAGGAATTGAGTAGATCAAAGAGAATAATTTAGACATTTGGGAGACGTGGTTCCTAGAGAGAAACTGGAGACTAATCGCCTCGATTGAGAGTTTGATTGAAGTGAATTATTAGAATCATTCTCGAGTGCTCAAGAATAATTGGAAGGACACGATAATAATTCTAGGTTTGAGAAAATGAAGAGCAGTTAAAGGCGAGGGTACAGCCACATTAGTCGGTCGATGGCTATCTACATTTCGTGTATAATTAACCGATTGGGCAACCAAAGATGATACCTTGAGTCTATCTTAGCAAGTACAGTGCCTTGTCTTTCCAAAATAAGTAAAAGACAAGAACAACAAAGGTTTCAAAGACGGTGTTATATATTGAGTACGAATTGCGGGGTTCATAGGAGGCAAAAATAATTCAAAGGAGGATTGTCAAGGCTGTCGCGGAAGAGACCCTAAGGCAGGTTTAACTATGTCTCCATCCGCATAGAATAAGATAATAAGCGAACCAAAGTGCAATAGGTTGATCAGACCATCATGCACCGGTTCTGATTAGACAATGTTTAGTGGGTGCACCCAATAAAATATGTCATGATCAAGCTTGAAAAAACTAAGCTTGCAAAACTGAAGCTACCTTAGTAGCATGAGATTGTCAAAATATGAGCAAAGAAGTTACTGATGGAGGAAAAATGTTTGTTAGGTACGTATCCATGCCAGCTGCATACATATGAAGTATACTCCAATATATGAAAACTCGTATGTATACATAAGCTGTAAAATGCAGTAGAACCATAATAACTAAATCTCATCCACTAGATAAATAAATGATATAAAAGCAACTTTGAATTTGTCATGTATACAATCGTTGGGCGGAGACAAAGTCCACTACCAACTATCTCAAATAAAATGTACAAGAAATGATCGATAAAATAATGAGACGAACCAAGCGCAATCGTCTTCGAAAGAATGGAGAAGATCACGGCCTTGGCTAGAACACCTGCAAAATCACAGAAGCACACCCTGAGAGATAACCAGGTCCTCAGAGAGACGTAACAAGATACAGGAAGAACATGTCGTATGAACTGAATATAAATGCACCATAAAATAAAGATAAAGTAAAAGCGTCCAAACCATAACGCGGCTCAATATCCCATCATTGAAACAGTAGGCTACCCCTACAACCAAACAAGGACAAGGGGTAACTTACTATTTCACGATGAGATATTTTTCCATGCTATGATTGATGAAATGAAATTTGCTAAGGTCTCCTAACCTTTCTAGTAGGCAAATTAGAAGACATATTGATGTATGGGCAGGTGAAGGCTGACTCCTCCAGGACAAGGTAACAACTCTCAACACGCACACGTCAATACCAATACTATCAGCCGGCATAACTCGAGGCTAGCGGCCCACGTGACCCATCAGTCCACATAGCGCGAGGCTAGTGACCCTCGCGACTCGACTACTGTAGTACGCAGTTACTACAGCTTTTGGATTTGGGGTAGCCCATACATTTAACTGTCTTCTCCCTCCCAAGGGCCCTAACAAAAGGTAGTTCGCTAAGACTAGGTCCATATGCATACAAAAGATAATAAAGAAAAATAACCGAAACAAAATAAAGTGAACAAAAGCAAGTACTGGATCCAACTGAGAACAAATAATAAAATATGCAGTAATTAATACATAAAGGTGCATCTAATTATGAACAGTAAATAAGGCAAGGTATCTTGCCTGCGGTTGGTGCGAGAAGCAGCAAAATCCAACAATCAGAATTGTCAACACGAAAGTCAAATTCATCAAGAAGCTCCAAAAGTTAAATTCTGGAACAGGGGCAAAATCGTAATTTCGGATCAAAATGATGTCCGCCGTTGGACCCGCTTTGCACCGAAATGTGTGCCAAAATCTACGATCTCTAAAGTCGTCAAACTATATGTCTACGGATTTGTTTTGAGGAGACGAACCCAACGGTATGTCCAATTTTGGATTCCGGTGGACTGTGCATAAAATTGCCTTTTGAGTGGGATTGTGGGCCCGGCAAAATAGCGTTCCGATCAACGATCTCAGAATCGGACCAAACTTGGCTCATATGACCAGAAAAATATTTTGGGTCCAATGGCGCAAGTTCCATCGCGATATGATGAGTGTGCACAAAGTTGTGACTTAATTTGCAAGGGTCGATACGGGGTATCTTGACGGATACGCACTGATTTCGTCGTGCACATGCAACGAAATCGGGTTCCGTCAGTTCCCACATGTCGACAACATCCATACGCGCCTTTCGATGCTATAGTGTGCGACCACGTCGCCCGTTTGTCGGGGCGCACGCCGTATCGGGTGTTTTTCCACTTTTTTGAAAACAGAATTTACAGTTTTTCGGAAAACTTTAACAACGTGTAACTATCTACATACTAGATGAAAAGTAATTCCAGATGGTGCGTTACAATCTCGGTTATGTTGTCTTTGACTGTCTTCAATTAGTTTTTACGAAAGCTTAATGGACAGCAAGAAAAGTGGTCGACAAGTTGGTGTTTTACGACAGTTTTTAATATTCAGAAAAGTAGTTTTACTCCAACTTCGTCTCGATTTTTCGAGCAAGTTGGATGGCCATGTCAAAATCCACCTGGGGGATCTCGAAGAGGGTCAAGTCTACTTTCTAGAACATTTTACGATCGGAAATCAGAGTTACGAGCAAAAAGTTACGTCGTAGGGAAGTAGGGTACCTTGAGTGGAAAAACTGCTCCGTGGGTAACGCGGGGCTGAATTCCGATGCTCCGTTCGTCGTGCACACAATTCCGTTGCTGGCGAAACGAACTCGAAGGCGAAGAGGGTATGTTCTGCTAAAATTTTCGTTTTGGGAGTCTAGGGTTTTGTGGTCTATGGAAGAAGTTATATATAACAAATTTGGACTTAACCTAATACTAATAGGATTTATAAAAACCCAAGTTGTGCTCGGCTCCATCCGTATGGCAATGGTGAGTGCTGCTTTAGCAGCGGAATAAAAGGAGGTGGGTGGGGCCGCCACCTTAAGTGGGGGTCTAATGGTTTTTTTTTTCTTCTTTTCTTTTCTTTTTCTTATTCTTTTTCTTTTCTTTTCCTTTTCAAATCAAATCTTTTATAATATAACCATATATATCCAAAAATTATTTAAATACAAATAACACTTTAAATGTCACATATCCAAATATTTAATATATTTAATTATATCTACAATATATATAAATAAATTCATCTTACAATAAATCAATCTCAATAATAATAATAATAATATAATATCTAAATAGAATGAACATATTTTAATCTCCATGAAATAACTTAAATTATAATAAAAATAATAATCGTCCCAAATGGGTGAACTTTACCGCTCACCCATGTGTGGGTCCAAAAATTATACCATCTTGTAAAATATTTTATTAATAAAATAAATTTTGTACCAAAAGTCAATAAATATTCAACAAGTCTCAAATTATTTAAAAAATTTGTACATACATGAAATATTCTTACATGGCCATCTTGGTCACCCCACATGCTCACATGGGCTTTAAATTTTGTTCAGGCCCTGTTCGGACTGAATTGGCCAAATCGGGTCATCAAAAAAAGAATATAAATAAAATCATAAATTGTATAAATTCATTTTAAGTCCAATCAAATAATAATAAAAAAATAATTAAAAAATAGGGGTTTTACACCTAGCATGGTCGGGAACTGAAGCACATCCTCCAAGTCGAGTCTGGAAGATCCACAGGGTCGGTCACAGGAATCTGGGAACAATCCAGGTTGGTCAGGCCAACTGTAGCAAGTACCAGAAAGGAAGGCTAAAGGACGGGCGAAAAACCAGCATGATGATATATAACAGGAATAACACGTATGACAGCAGTAATGAGGTAAAGGATCGTGCGGTACCAACGCACGATTACACAATATAAGGCAGCAATCCAACTAGTAATACATAAGTAACCAACAATCATCACAGTCATCCTAACATCCACTAATGCTTGCATCGCCAACTGGAACTCGTAGTCTGTCATCGAACAGTAACTCACCCTACATCAAACAAGACAAGGAATGAATTACCGTACCGGGACAGCGTTACGTGCCAGCCAGCTTAGCAAGCAACAAGCCATACAATTTAGGAAATAAGCGCCACTCAAAATGCCTACGGCTCTCTATGTGGAGGTTGGGTTACCCCAACAATGCAAGTATGGGAATTGTCACGCCCCAAACCAGAATACTGGAGAGCGGGAATGACTCAGCCAGCTACTATTACTGGTAGATGAATACCGTATAATATGATCAATGTTGTCTAACCAGACGAGGGGATGCATACTACATGAGAGTCTTACTATGGTCGCTTCACATCTATTGTCTCAATCGTTCAAACAAGAAACAGTAATAGAGAACATGTAAGATAAAGCAGTAAGGCGTCCCAAATGCTCAGTCAAAATGTTCTTGAGATCTGGCTTTACAAAACATAGTCAGATGGTATAGTAACGTATACACAATTGTTATCAGCTGCAGTCTGACATAATTACAATTATGTAAAAGTAAGTGCAAGACAATCCGACTAACATGTCGGTGCCAAACGGCTAAGTATAAAGTAAATAGCAAAACAAGCGGTGAAGTAAGGGACCCACTCGAGTCCTCCTGCGATCATTCCTCTAGTATTTACCATCTTGGAGGTGGAAGTAAGCTGGATCCTCGGGGACCGGCTCTAAATCTGGCCATACAAAACCAGAGAGGTTAGACCTCTAATAGCAAGTACCACAAGGAAGGACAATATGAAGGACTAAACCAGTAAGTAAAGAATTAATGATAATAGATCTCTGCTTTCCACTAGGATTCACATCACATCACGACACTTCGAACCAACCTCCCAACCAAACAAGGACAGAAGTTGGCCCGTCATGTCCTGACATTCTGATCATCCCAGTTAGGTAACAGAGTAGTGCAGTACACAAACAAATCATCTTGAACGGCCAATCAACTACTACGGCTTACTAATGTGAGTTTCAAGTTATCCTGGAATTTTGCAATTAGGGATTCCTCAGTTCTTACTATGTGCGAGCAAGGCTAGTCTATCCAGTTAAACATGTGCGCCATGCATAAATTAGACGAGTCCTAGCAGGACGCCCTTCAATATACAATATATAATAATAATAAAAAAGCAGATACTGCTCCCTGCCCGTGTGACAGGTTTACAGTATCTGTGGGGACCAGCCGGCCCGTCGGGTACTACTCGTCCCAAGGGGGCTGCCATGTAAGAACTCGGGAATCCATTCTCTCCATGCAATTATTATTTTATTTAACTTAATAGTCCCTACGTTGAGTGAAATCCCATGTCGTGGATCATGGTCATTCAAATGAGTACTTTTATACGGGGTACGATATGCGCAACTCTACAACGATACCCGTACGGCTATGTTGTAGGTCTTACATAGCGTGATGCAACAATCAAATCTAACCACGGAGTAATCATGCCTTGACCATAAAGTACACATGCTGGTTTTTGTAAGAAAATAACTAAATAAATAAATAATTAAATAATTTGAAGCCTGCATGTGCCTGTATGCCAATATTCGGGATCGGCTAATCGAGTACAATAGTTCATTACATGAACGTGTCTCATTCATTCAATTCAATAAGACGACTAGCCAGTCTCTTAGTTCTAACTAGGAACGCATGATCAATTATTAGTCAATGTCACAATCATTATCAATGGTGACAAGGCATGAAAGTCAATTAGTATTACATGGGGTCGAGCCTATAACTCCTCAGAGTTAAGTTCTAGTCATACTGGGTATCCATGGATCAATCAAGACACATGACACATTTCACATAACAATCTGTATTAATAATATTAACATCATGATTTATCAAGTTCATGCAAAAGGCGTAAGGATATAATAAAAGAATTATCATGCCATCATTAAATGAATAATTATAGGACAATTAAAATACCCAGGTCAAGAAAGTCACGCTGACAAGTCTAAGCTAAGGCCAAAAGTCACGCCAAGTCTAGTAGAAGTGAGCGTGTAACAGCGTGAGCGTAAAAAAGTAATTCACGCTGGCATGCACAGTGTGAGCGTGAAGAAAAATTCACGCACGCTCAAGTGAGCGTGAAAAGGGGACAAGAAATCCACGCACGCAAGGTTGTGCGTGACTAAAAATACACGCACGCTCATGGATGTGTGCGTGACTAAAAATACACGCAGACACGTACAGACGTGTGCGTGACTAAAAATACACGCAAACACGTAAAGACGCGTGCGTGACTGGGCTGATGTTTTACGCGAGCACGTAAGAACGTGTGCGTACAACATTTCCCGAACTCCAAGTACTATGGAGCCTTCGCTCCAGTGCCAGAGAAATACACGCAAAGTTGGTGGACCAAGAACCCATGAACTGCCGAAATACTACAACTTAGATCTAGAAAAAACAAGCCATAGGAATCAAAAAAATGCTAAGAACTAATCTCTCTCAGGATCATGAGAGGAAGCCAAATGAACCATAAAAATGGGTGAAGAGAAGCAAGTTTGCACTTGCCTACTGCTGCTGCTGGTTAGGTGGAGAAGTAATGAGAAGAAGAAGAAGAAGTAAATGAGGAGAGAAGGGAGATGGTGGCTTTAAATAGGGGGAGTGGTGGTAGGTGGGGTGTTGGGCTGGGTTGTCCACCATGAACCCGAGAACCCAATAAGACCAAAGCAGGGAATAAAATACAAAAAAATAAAATGCAGATAATTAGAATGCAGAAATAAATTGCAGGAAATTAATTAACATGAAAATTAAAGAGCAGGTAATTAATTAACATGAAACTAAAGGAATTTAAATACAGAATAATACATGATAAATACTAAATAAATACACATGAGTTGTACATGTATAAAAACGCATTCCGGGAATGGAGAGTGACATCTCTACCCACCTTGAAAAAATTCCGTCCTCGGAATTTCAAATCTAAGCAGGTAGAAATATCAGAGCTAAACTAATACAAACAGTTCTAGTGAGCAAGCAATCATTTTACCATATCAAAAGCAAGTACTGTATACGTAAATTCAACAATCCATGATATCAAGTAGCTCTACCCATAAGGTGACAAGCATGATGAATCAGGACAATCAAGGTATACGAAAAGAGATATACCTTGTGAGTCAAATAGGTGTGGATACCGTGATCGGATATCATCCTCACGTTCCCACGTTGACTCTCCCAAGGAGTGATGACCCCAAGCAACA